>JAKSZT010022231.1:1439417-1527788 GCA_026826555.1 Tolypeutes matacus
CTTTCTTTCTTTCTTTCTTTCTTTCTTTCTTTCTTTCTTTCTCCTCTGGCTTGCTCTCTCTCTCTCTTTCTCTCTCTCTCTCTATCTCTTTCTCTCCTATTTCCTTATTTCGCTCTTTTCTTCTTCTTTCCGCAAAGAAGATAAGATATTGTGAAACTTAAGTTGCATATGTCCTACCTATAAACAAAGACCATAACCATATCTTGAGTATATGGCTGATTTTCAAAGTATTTCACTGTCTACATTATAGAATTCTTGAATTTTGAATCTCTTCTATCTCTCCTTTTACAAACATACAAACTTATTAACTGTTATTCTAAGAAAACATAAAGTGAATTCCCATTTTTAATATATCTCAGGTAATTGTCATCTATTTAAAATCTCCTTCTCATCTGCAATTGATTTAGGTCTTTGTTGGAAAGCTGAGGTTGCTTGGATTTAGTTATATAAATATGGTTTTGATCATTCACTTCTATGAACTTAAATCAATATTTTTAATTCTTGCATTTACTATTCATGTTTAGCAAACATATTCTCAACTCTAGCGACAAACAGGTATTGCAACTTGTAAAAAAATAGAAGAAAGTTTTGAGGCCTGAATGAAGATAGCATAAACATGCCATGCTACCTCCAATGGGAGGAATTACACCTCATCTGACTCTGCAGGGAATACAAATATGCACACTAGACATAGCTTATTCAAATCCCAAGCTATTATTTCAAAATCAGCAGAATAGAATGTCATTTGGCTAACATTTCTATAGGGGAAGGTGAAACACATTCTGAATTTAAAGAATTGGTCAGGCAGACAAAAATGTTTCAGAATGAGAAAAATATTCTGTCATGTTACATTTTTTTAGATTCTCATCTGGAAGAACGCAATCATATTTTTCATCATATTCTCTTTTCTATATAAAAGTCATTATTCAATTAATTATGCTATTTTGTTCATTATTAGTATATTCACACTATATAACCCAAGTTTATAAGTTCACTTCCACTAGAACTTTTGAAATATCCAATATTTGAAATCTTGACATCAGTGTCTTCCCCAAACAATGTATACCACTGCCAGATCAATATTTCCAAAATAGAATTAGAAAATGTCACTCTTTTTTACTGCTCAAAAGCCTGTACCTGCATTTCAATGCTTCCACTTCAAAGACATATACTTTATTTCACTCAATTATCACTACAGTTTGGCTCCAAATTCCATTTTCTGGGAATACATTCAATGCTGACCTTTCTGGATCTTCTTATAAAAACAAATGAATCATCCACATAATCTATTCAATGATTTGTTCTCCTAATGACCAAAAGACTTCAAATTTTCTTCACCTTTCAAATAAGCATTTGTCATTGCAACCTAAAATTTTTGTCATGATGAAATTTAAGGAGTTTAAAAGGATTTATCAATGATCATTTTTAAACAAATTATATATTTCTAAGGGGAATTTAACAAATCTGTAACTTTTGTTAATGTTGCATATTCTGTTTAATATATTTTTGTTTATAATGAATATTAATGACTTGAAACCAGTTCATTTAAATAATATTGATTCAAAATATGCTTTTATAATAATTTCATTTTTGACAGTTAATCATTGAATGAACATGTTTGATATATGTTGAATATTATATCATATATCTTCCTTCCTCAAACATGTTTCCTTTTCTTCTAGTCATTATAATATGTTCCACAGGTAAAAATGATCTTTTTCTATCTTATTGCATGCCAACAATGTCCATTTTTAAAAGACTTTGTTTTAGTTTCATCCAGAAAACCTTTCCCAGTCTCCACATTTCAAATGATTTCTTTCTCATCTGTTATTTTGCAAAACTGATTTGAAAATTATTTACTTTGGTTCAGCCTTAGAACATCATTTTTAGCTTTTCTTTTCTAAAATTTAGATTATTCATTAGTACCTGTTCAATTTTGTTTCATATCCCCACCCCAGATAGAATATTAGATTGATATCTTATCCCTGTTAAAGCAATGCATAAAGAGACTAAATGTGTGTGTGTGTGCAGTGGTGGCCAGACAAGGAAGATTTCCTATCCTCACTTGTGCATAGGATGAAACCTGAATGTATTCAGATTTTGAATGTAGATTTTGGTCCACAGCTAAACACCATGAATATAGTGTTTTCTTCTTTTTTAGTTTTAAGGGCACTTATTTTCAGTCGTAAATGATGGCACATCTCTAGATATTCATCCAAGTATGCACTTTGACAGGCTTCAATAACGAGTTCCTAGAAAACCCTGGAATTAAAATTACTCATGATTTTCTAAGAAGAGGCATTAGACTGGAAGGTATATGGACAACAATAAGGGCAAAAATGAGTAGTTTGGACAAGTAGATCTGCATGATCTTTCAGTTCTTACAATTTTTGATTCTCAGATAAACTGTTTCAAACTTCTCATTTTTCTCTTAGCAGGTGATGTTGCCCCTAGAAGTATGGGAAGGGCCAATGACAGTTTCCTGGTGGGTTTCATCCTTCTTGGCTTCTCAGACAACCCTCACCTAGAGGCTGTGCTCTTTGTATTTGTCCTTTTCCTCTATCTCCTGACCTTTATGGAAAACTTCATCATCATCATCATCATCTCATACCTGGATCCTCCTCTCCACACCCCCATGTACTTTTCCTAAGTAAACTCTCCTTCCTGGACCTCTGCATCACCACTAGCCTTGCCCCTCAGACCCTAGTTAACCTGCAAGGACCAGAGAACACTATCACTTATGGAGGTTGTGTGGTCCAACTCTATATCTCTCTAGCCCTGGGCTCTACAGAGTGTATCCTTTTGGCTGTGATGGCTTTTGTTCGCTATGTGGCTATCTGCAAACCCTTACAGTATGTAGTCATCATAAGAACACAGCTATGTCAGCAGCTGGCATATATCTCCTGGATGAGTGGTTTGGCCAATTCTTTGATTCAATCTACCTTCACCTTACAGTTGCCTCTCTGTGGCAATCACAGCTTGGATCATTTTATTTGTGAAGTACCAGCTCTCCTCAGATTGGCTTGTGTGGACACCACCATTAATGAATTGGTGCTTTTTGTCAGTAGTGGCCTGTTCCTCCCAATCCCTCCAGCACTCATCCTTATCTCTTATGTCTTCATAACCCAAGCTGTTCTGAGGATCAAATCAGAGGAGGCAAGGCATAATGCCTGGGGCACCTGCTCGTCCCACCTCATTGTGGTGATCATTTTTTATGGTACTGCCATCTACATGTATCTCTAGCCAAGTGACATTTATAGCCAGGATATAGGCAAGTTTATCTCTCTTTTCTACACCATGGTGACTCCTGTTTTAGATCCTATCATCTACACATTAAGGAACAGGGATGTGAAGGAGGCTCTGAAGAAACTTCTCTCAAGAAAACTGTGTTACCTCTGGATGTGATATTCAAGGAAGTGGTTACAAGTCATGGTTTTATCCAAATTTGTTTAGAAAAACTCATATTTCTTAATTTTACACCAATTGGATTAGTGCTCCCTTATTTTATCTCACAAGGGCCTTCCCTTCTGTTATGTAAACAAATTGTATATATGTTTACTTAAGTCAGAGCTTGAGACAGAAAAGAGGGCTCTGAGTGGATATAAGCTGTGATCCTTGCCAGCAATTTTTCATTTTTGCCACTTATTTTCCAACGGTTAAAAAAATTAAAAAGTTGCCAATTGTTTAAGTAATGTTTTTTCTTTAATTTCATTGAATTCTTCAAGCTTTTTTTCCCCGAGTTTTCTGCTAAACAACCATTTTATATTTACTTATAAAATCTCCCATTAAAGCTTCATGCTGCAGAAGAAGAAATTTCTATATTTTACCTTAACCACAGTGGAAAAATATCTGCTCATAATTCAGATTTATTGACCAGGTGATATCATATTAACTACTATTTCCCTTACCCAGTTTATCATTAATAAGTCATTCCAAAAAGGAGTAAGAGAAATAAAATATACTAAACTCATTATTGTACAGAACTTAGTGAATGTATCTGATTATGTGGTCTGTAAGTCACTGCCAATGCATGGTAGATACAGGCATTTTAAGAGAGAAAATACTGAAATAATTTTATTCTAAGTCACTTAATATGTTAGTTGTATAAAAGTAATTGCAATTTAAAAACACCACTGTATTCTTAAAAATAAATAATGTTTAAGGATAATAAAGAAATGTTTTTTTGTTTCAGCCATACATTATACAAATCATCTCAGCAAATCAAGAATATACTACATATGAGATGAGCTCGCTTCTCATTCTTTTTATTTTTTTATTTTTTGCAAGTGAACACACAGACCCCACTTCATATTACAGTGCCAATCTGGGTTGGCTACATCAAGAATTCTGTAAGTGTGTGTCTGTGTGTTATAGTAGCTGGAAAAGAACATGGTTAATTCAGAAGTACAAAATAAATAGCTAAAGACAAATATTATTGGACTGAGAATTAATTCAGTCTTTGTTCCTAGTATGTTATCTCTCATAAAAGAGTTTTATGAGTTACAGAAACTGTTATTTTTTCCTGTTTTTGTGTAATTTACAACAAAGCAGTGACTTTTCTCATAAATTAAGGCTTTTCTGTTATCATAATAGGCAAGAACGAATGTGTATAATGTTTTACATTGCAATGTATTGATTTTATTGTTAAAAGAGGAGAATAATGTATTGCTATAGCAAAAATGAGTACATCATTACACTAAAATGAGCCCATACAATCAGCTTTGAAAGAAGTAAGTACAAGCAACTCGTAACTTGCTTTAACAAAAGACAGGGTTGAACCTTTCACATTATCAATAGCTTATAATATAGATGAACATTAATTACATAATGGGTTTATGGAAGATACTTCATGTTTACATTATTCAAAAGCAATGATGTACAGAGTATAAAGTCAACACCAGCTTTACAAGTGGTGTAACTGAGACATGCTCAACTAACCTGGATTTTCATTCCAAGGAAAACTATTTTTTTTTTTTAAGTTATTGAAGTATATAATAAATATATGAACTATACATAAACTATAAGTGTTCGATAAACATCATGAACTTACAAAACAAATATGCATAACATCATAGAGGGCCCCCACACATCTCTCCTCCCCCCACAAACACCGTGCATTGTTGTGAAACATTTGATAACAAATCATGAAAGAGCATTGTCAAAATATTTCTACTAACTATAGTCCGTATATTCCCCCCCTGTACATTTTTTAAGGATTTATTTATTTATTTATTTATTTACTTATATCCATTTTTACCCCAAACTCCATATTTGCTGTTTCTGTGTCCATTCACTGGGCGAATCTGTGTCTGTTTCCTGCCCTCTTTTCTCATCCTTCTCCTCCTGTTTTCACTGGGATTTGATCGTCAGAACCTCCAATGTGGGAGAGAGACATCCTACTACTGCCTGCACCACTTTAGTTCCTGTTTTTTCAGTGCATCTTGTCTTGGCTCTCCCTTGTGTCACTCTCCTGCTACGTCATCATCTTGCTGCATGGCTCTTGGGGCCTGGTGGCTCACCTGCTCATGGGGCTTGGCAGTGCACCAATTGGTGAGGCCTGATGGCTCACCCACTCATGGGGCTTGGTGGTGCACCCACATGCGGGGCCTGGCAGCACACCTGTGGACGGGGCCTGGTGCTGCACCCACACACAGGGCCTAGTGGCCCATGCATCTTCTATAATTTTCTTTTTTTAATTTTTATTTGGAAGTCCTGAAGTTTGAACCCAGGTCTCTCCATATGGGAGATGGATACCCAGACACCTGAACCACATCTGCCCCCTGTTATATCTCTTTAGGTTGACCAAAGATACCCAAAGTTATAGTATTTTCCCATACAGGATGGTCATTTAATAAATCAGGCTTAGTTTATCACCAGGATTCCTAAACCCAGACCTAGGGAGAAAAACTAGGTCTGGGAACACATGCATAGTTTCTAATATAGCGAATGCTTAACCTACCATGATTATCACAAAATCAGGACGGTGAGAATATTTGCACGGAAAAGTTATTATATATATTATTTTATGTTACTTGTTGATTTTAAAGATAATGCTGTATGTAACATAGTAAACATAAGAACAGTTGCCTTGAGATGAGAAGTGAATGATCATAAGTCATAAAGTTTTGTGTTGCAAGGAAGAAACATTAGCTATAAATTGAAAGTATTTGAACCTTAATGTTTTCTTCATTCTGACTAATGAACAGAGAATTTGGCTTTCACAACTATAATTCACTAATCTGCTCCAGAAATAATGAATATAGTGAACCAGGTAGATTATATTAAATCAGAGTCATAAAATATTTATTTTTAGAGGACTCATATGAAGGTGCAAACAATGTATTCAATGCATTGCTTGAAATCACTGAGGTTTCTTTCTTCCCATGTCTATGCACTCAGGTGTCTTAGTTCAGTGATATCTCATTTGATATTTAATTTAATATCAGGTAGACATTATTACCCCAGGGTTTAAAATTCACAAGATTTAGGTGAAGATATAAGTTTTTATTAACAAGATCAAATTGTGGTACCAATAGCTTGTTTACTATGATTAAAATACCATCTAATACATAGTTGATAATATTTTTTCACTCATTGTGTTAGAATTGTAAAACATTATTTGACCATTCTATAAAAAAACTTCTAAACAGATGTATTTTCAACACACTACAGAACATGAATGACCACAATCAAATTAGTTTTCCAAGATCTTCTAATAGAATGTTTCAAATTTGACAAAATACAACACCCTTTCCTGATAAAAACACTGCAAATGATAGGAATAGAAGGAAACTTTCTGAACATGATAAAGGGTATATAGGAAAAACCCACAGCTAACATCATTTTCAATGGTGAAATCCTAAAAGCTTTCCCTGTAAGATCAGGAAAAAGACAAGGATGCCCTCTATCACCACTCTTTTTTAACATTGTCTTAGAAGTACTTGCTTGAGCACTGAGGCAAGAAAAAGATATAACATGCTTCCAAATTGGAAAAGAAGAATAAAAATTTCACCATTTCCAGAAAACATGATCCTTTACTTAGAAAGCCCGGAAAAATCTACAACAAAGCTTCTAAACCTTATAAATGAGTTCAGTAAAGTTGCAGGTTATAATATCAATGCACAAAAGTCAGTAGCATTTCTGAACACCAATTATGACCAATCTGAGGAGGAAATCAAGAAAAAAATACCATTTACAAGAGTAACTAGAAGAATCAAATACCTAGGAATAAATTTAAAGATGTAAATGACTTATACACTGAAAACTTCTCAACACTGTTAAGGAAATCAAAAAAGACTTAAATAAATGGAAGAATATTCCCTGTTCATGGATAGGAAGACTAAAACATCATTAAGACCTCTATTCTACCCAAACTAATCTACAAATTTAATGCAATCCCAATAAAAATAATCACTGCATTTTTTGCGGAATTGGAAAAACAAACTATGAAATTTATTTGGAAGGACAAGAGGCCCAGAATAGCCAAAGACATATTGAAAAAGAAAAATGAAATCACAGGAATCACACTACCTGACTTTAAAACATAATACAAAGCTTCAGTGGTCAAAACTGCATGGTATTGGCACAAGGATAGACATACCAACCAATGTAACTGAATTGAGAATTCTGATATAGATCCTCACATATACCGTCATCTGATATTTGACAAGGCCACCAAGCCCATTCAACTGGGAGAAAATGGCCTCTTCAACAAATGGTGCTTGGAGAACTGGATATCCATATCCAAAAGAATGAGAGAGGAACACCATCTCACACCTTATACAAAAACCAACTCAAGATGGTTCAAAGACCTGAATATAATAGCCAAGACCATAATGACTTTGGAAGACAATGTAAGGAAACATCTACAGGACCTTGTCATAGGAAATGGTTTCATGAACTTCACACTCAAAACATGAGCAGCAAAAGAAAAATAGATAAATGTGATCTCCTCAAAATTAAAAACTTTTGCACAGCAAAGGAGGTTATCAAGAAAGTAAAAAGGCAGTCTACTCAATGGGAAAAAATATTTGGCAACCATGTATTTGATAGAAGCCTAATATACAGCATATACAAAGAAATCCTACACCTCAAAAATAAAAAGACAAATAATCCATTTTAAAAATGGGCAAGTGACTTGAAAAGACACTTCTCCAAGGAAGAAATGCAAATGACTAAAAAGCACATGGAAAGATGGTCAACATCACTAGTGATTAGGAAAATGCAAATCAAAACTACAATGAGATACCATCCTACACCCATTAGACTGGTGGCTATTAAAAAATCAGAGGACTGCTAGTGTTGGAGAGGATGTGGAGGAATAGAAACCCTCATCCACTGCTGGTGTGAATGTACAAGGGTCCAGCCATTGTGGAGGACAGTTTTGTGGTTCCTCAAAAAACTAACTATAGAACTGCCATAAGACCCAGAAATTCCACTGCTGGGTATATAGCCAGAAAATTTGAAAGCAAGGACATGATCAGATATATGTTTAACAATGTTCACAGTGGCATTATTCACTATTGCCAAAAGTTAGATTCAACCCAAGTGCCCATCAATAGATGAATGGATAACAAAATGTGGTATATACATACAATGGAATATTACTCACCTGTAAGAAGGAATACAGTGCTAACACACCATATGACATGGATGAATCTTAGGACCTTATGTTTGAGTGAATCAAGCCAGGCATCAAAAAACAAATATTACATGACCTCATTGATATGAATTAAGCAAATTGAGCAGTCTCAGAGAACTACTGTCTGGAAGATAGGTTTATAGGAAAAGAAAGGGGAGAGGAAGGTTATGAGCCAATGCCCATATGAACATAATTTATGATAAAGTGGAAGTGTGTAGTTGGGCATTGAAGGGATATGACAGGAATGTAGTAATACTGTTAAACTGGGCAGTGCAGGTTTGACAGGTGGGTAGAGTGGGGAGGGTGGGTTGGATGGTCCGTGGAACTGGGAAGGAGGGTAGGAGGAGGGACCAGGTGAACACTGGGGTTTGGCGGGTATGTGGTAGAAAGTACAAAATTGGGAATGCTCTTATGGCAATATGACAAGGAAGGATTACTGGTTTAGATTGTTGGACCCAGAGCGGTGGGGGGGGCAGGAATTCAGGGTATGGCACACTTGGGGCACACTTCTAGGGAGTCTGCTAGTGATCATTTTGTCATAATGTATTGTATCAGGAAGTAGAGACCTACACAATGAGTGGAAAGTTGCTGGACTCCCATATTTCATTCGTAAATTTCATTTGCATGGTAAATTCACTACAATTGGTGAATATATATTGAAGCATTGTTACCAAGCATGCGCTATAGTTTACATTATGTTTTACACTTTGCACCACACAATTTTATAGGTTTTGACAAGATGTATAATGGCTTATAACTTTCAATGCAATCTGGCTTTGGTATCAGGGTAATTTTGGCATCATACACTGCATTAAGAAGTGTCCTTCTTATTAAATTTTTAGAATATCTTGTTAAGAATTAATGGACATTCTTCTCAGAACGGTCAGTACACAACATCAGTGAAACCCTCTCTTGCTAGACTTTTCCATTTAGGAAAACTTTGATCATTGACTCAATCTCTTTACATGTTTACATGTTGTGTAGATTTTCTATTTCTTCTTAGGTAATTTCTATGCTTCTAGAAATTTGTCAGTTTCATCCATATCATCTAATTCTTTGGCCTTTAATTGTTTATAACATTATTTTATAATGCTTTTTATTTCTCTATGATCAGTAATGACGTCCCCATTTTTATTTGTGAGTTTAGTTATTTGTGTCTTCTCTTTTTTCTTCATCAGTCTAGTTAACGTCTGTCAATTATTGATCTTTTCACTGAGCTGCAATATGATTTTATTAATTCAATTATTTTTTTCTCTTCTCTAATTCATTTATTCCCACTTAAATCCTTATTATTTCCTTCCTTCCACTTTAAGTCTTTTTGGTTCTTCCTTTTCATTTTCCTCAAAATATGAAATTAAGTCATTAATTCAATAGCTTTCTTCTTTTCTAATGTAGACTGTTTTTGCTGTTGACCCTTTTATCAACATCAAAAGGTGGAAACAACCTAAATATTTATCAATCCATGACTTGATAAGAAAAAATGAAAAATACATACATTGGAAAATTTTTCAGCCATATAAAGGAAGGAAGTTCTGATATATGCTACAGCATAGATGAACCTTGAAAACAACATGTTGAGTGACATAAGGCAGATGTAAAAGGAAAATATAATATTATTCCATATATATGATATGATTTCTGCCTCTGTCCTCACAAGACATTCTCCCTTATGTCTGTTGTCTTTTCCCAAGTTGGAGGGATTCTCACCCTATCAGATATCAAGTCTTATTATTAAACAGCATGACTGTGAACCAGGGAAAGACCGATAAACCACTGAAACTATGAAAAACCCCTGCATGAAATGAAACTTGAAATATAACTTAAGTTTTATTATCAGAATGGAAATGATGGGTTATTAAATAAATAGTCTTGGGAATAGTAACTATTCTTGAGGGAAAAAGAATACTATTCTTACTTTAAAATATGCACCAACAAAAATTATATGGGGGATTAAAGACTTACAAACAAAAAGCGAGACTCCAGAATATTCAAAAGGAAAATAGCTATTACTTGAGATATTAATTCTTACACAAAACTCTAAAAGAACAAAATGACTATGTTGTAAAAGAAGAACTCCCAAATCAATAATATAACATTACACCTCAGGGACTAGAAATAGATTTTTTTTACCAGTTAGATACCTTAAATAATTAAAAAGATAAGCTACAGATTTGAAGTATGTTTTTTTAATTGAATGTAATTGGTAAAAGATTAGTTTCTGAAATACATAAGGTATTTGTAAAAACCAATTAGTTAAAGAACCCTGACACCACCATGGGCAAACAATATGAACAGGCAATTGATGTAGATGTAGAAACTAAAATAACCAAAAAAAAAAAGGAAAGAGTTCCTAAGTTTCACTTGTTATCAGTAAAAAATAAAATGCATGTCATCAAACTGGCTGAAAAGTTTCAAAGGCTGACAGAACTTTTGACTGAGAGTTGGTGAGGTTGTAGAAGAGCAATTCTCAGACACTGATCCATTTACTCATTAAGTCATTGAGGTTGTTGGAGGTTCTAGTTTTTTCTAATATACCCATTTCAATACATGCCACCCAACGTTCCTGAAGGGGAAAAGAGAGCACAAAGAATTCACTTATTTTTCTATGATAGAGTCAGGAAGTGAGATATACCACTTCTGCTTTCTGCAAATTAGCAGAACTGATCTCACAGTACCAACTGAACTGTAAATTAGCACACTGAAATTATACAAAGCATCTTCTTAAATCACAATAACAGAAGTATTGCTATAAAATTCACAAATATATGTAAATTAAACAATTTCTCTTAAACAACCAAAAGGACAAAGAAGAAATTATAAAGGGGATGAGGAAATTCTTAGACCTGAATGAAAGGGAAAATACAACATATTTAGGATGAAGCAAAGACAGTACTCAGAATGCATTTGTATTTCTAAATGACTATGTTATAAGAGAAGAAATACCAAATCAATAATATAACATTACACCTCAGGGACAAGAAATAGAAGAGAAAAATAAACCCAGAGCAAGAAGAAGGAGGAAATAATTACTAGAATAGAGATAGTGAAACAGAAATAGTAAATTAATAGAGATATTCAAAAAAACCCAATATTGGTTCTTTGAAAACATCAATAAAATTGACAAACCTTATCTAAATTGACTAACAAAAATGTGAGAATATGAAATTTACTAAAATTAATTTTGAATGTGGGCATATTGCTATGTACCTTATTAAAAAATATAGCAATATTGTTCTATTTTAGTTTTTTTTAAATTAAAATAATTGGATAACTTACATGTGATGAAATATTACTGGAAACACACAATTTACAAAACTGACTCAAAAAAGAAATAGAAAATATGAAAATACCAATAATAACTAAAGTGATTTAAAAAAGGACTTGACAAAATACAGCACTTCTGGGGATAAAATCACTCAACAAGTAAGAAAAAGGGGACTATTTCAATGTAAATATATATATATGAAAGATTCATAACTAATACCATATTCAGTGGCAAAGATTTAAAATTTTCTCCCTAAAAAGAATGGCTACTTTACCACTTCTATTCAACATTGTCTTGAAAGTTCAACCTAAAGAAATTAGTAAGAAAATGTAATCAGTATCCAAATTAGAAAATAATAATAAAACTATCTCTAGCCACAAGTGGCATAATCTTATTTATAGAAAATACCACTACAACCACCAAAAATATATGTATTAGCACTAATAAAGCAATTCAAGGGTATTGAAGAATACAAGGTTCATACACTCTAATAGGCAGCTATAATTCTATATATTATCAATAAATAATCTGAAAATGAAATAAGGAAAGAATCTTAGGTCCAATAGCATCCAGAAAAATAAATATGTGGGAATATACTTAAATGTGGTGGTATGTTAAAAATTACAAAATACTGCTGAAATGAATAAAAAAAGACAAAGAAATTTACAAAAAAGCACTCCTTCTTCATTGAATAGAAAACTTAATATTATTAATATGGCAATACTCCCTAAATTATATATATACACACATGCACAGACACACATATCTTGATTCACACACAAATATATAGATATTATTTCTACCTTTTAGTGATCACTGATAAATACAGTACCAGAAGTGGTTGTGAAGGAGATGAAACTTAATAATGAGTCTTCTCAGTTTTGTGAATTTTGTAGAGTCTCATACTGTAAGTGACTGAATTGTAAAAATTGAATTTTTAACCTTAAAGAATATCTGTTGTTAAAGTGAGGACACTGATTGTGAGGGAATACTATTTTGAAAATTGGAATGAGGGCATATGGGTAGAAAATGATGAAGCTGGGATCATTAAACCCCTAATTTCTTCTTCTTTGTCACCCTCCTCTGAGATAGTTGACTTGTAAGATCCTGCTTATTATTATCAGTACCAATCCCATCACCCCTTTTTGATTTTAGAACCATAGCTAGACTCAAGCAGACTTAGTAACATGTAAGAGTCATGAAGAAGTGGCCCAAATGCACCACTGCCATGTTATCTTCTCTCTAATGGGAAGTTCTCTATAAGGAGTTGACTAAGGAAGATAAAGCTTGAAATGCTTCACAAATGTATCTGCAGGATATGCATGTATGTCTCAAATGTGGGCAGTTGCAGCATTGCAGCAACTTTCTGGAACATCCTGAAATATAATGGTGCAGGAAAATCCCCCAGTGGGCAGGGCATTAAGCAGTGACAATGTTTGTCATTTTGAGTGGAAGGAGAAATGTCCAGAGCTGTGATGGATGGTGATTCATATCTTGGGTAAATAAATGATTTGGCTGGATCTTAGGCATTTGGAAGGAATGTTATTAGAAAGTTAGTGACAAGAATTCTGTGGAGAGATATATGAATAGACCTTTTTGAATGGACAAAAATATGAAAATATTTGCATATGATGTGAACATTGACCAAATGGTGACATCGAGAGGAGTATTTTTACATTCAGAGGATCTGATGGCCTCTTCTGTGAATACCAGTTAGTATCTATCCATAGTCTTTCTTGTCATTGCCCAATGGGCCCATGAAAAAATAGTGGGTATGGTGGAAGGGAAGGAGGTTATGCATGAGCTCAGAAATATGATCTTCCACTCACTGTTTTAGTTTCCTAGTTTCCTCAAGAAAATACCATGCAATGTGTTGTCTTAAACAATGATAACTTACTAGCTTCCAGTTTTGAATCTAAAAGAAATGAAAACCAAAGCATCATCAGGGAAATGCTTTCTCCCTGAAAACTTCAGTATTCTGGGGCTGGCTCCTAGAATTCTTGGCCCTTAGCTTGTCATAAGGCAAGGCACATAGTGGTGTCTCCTGGTCTCTCCCTTGTCTTCTGGGTTCCATTTTTAAACATCTTGCTTTCTGTGTTTTTTCTCTCATTATGTCTGAATTTCACTCTGCTTACAACAGATTCCAATACGAGGATTAAGACCCATCCTGACTGAGGTTGGCCACACATTAAATGAAGCGACCTCATCAAAAGGTCCTAGTTAAAATGGGTTCACATCCCCAGGAATGGATTAATGTGAAGAATGTGTTTTTCTGGAATACATGCATATTTAAACTACCACACTTATCAAGGTCAACATAGCTAAAACCAATGCTGAGTGCCCAATATGTCAACAGAAGGGACCAACATATGGCACCATTATCTAGGGTTACCAGACTTCAATCTGGTTGGTTAATTTTGGACAACTTATAAAATGGATGGGACAGCATTTTCTTCTTACTGTAGTAGACAATTATTATAGGTATTGCTTTGGCTGAACTGCATTCAAGTCTAATGTCAAAATTACCATTAATGGACATACAGAATGTCTTATCTACCTTCATGATATTTCAAACAATTTACTTTTTTTTTTTTTTTTTTTTTTAGGTATTGAGGCCTGGTTTTAATGCACAAGAGAATTCAACAATACTGAAGTCTATCTCTTTTAATTTTTCCACATTTTCTAAACACTTCCAATGCAGTTTATAACATATCAAATGAATTTTAACTCTTCAGAACTTAACTTTTTACTTTTAAGCCTTTACCATGAATATGTTAATTAACAATTATTTTACTTTAGCAGCACCTGAAAAGCCACTTTCACCATTATTTTATGAAAACCTAAAATTCCCAATGGAATCAAGGTTATCTTTCCCTTACCACCACTTTAATATGCAGATTGAGGTGGCCTCTGACAGACTGGGGGGGGGGGTTTCATGGGGATTGGTTCACCCGAATATACATGAAAGATATACAAAATCAAACAATTTGCTTTTAACCAAGGAAATCACTTAACAGCAAATAGAGCCAAGCTTATGGAATTACTGGTCTTACAGGTTTCCTATCATCTTGAAGAAGGTGGATTGATAGAAGAGTGGAATGTCCTTTTGAAGATTCAATTATACATCTTCTGTGTGGTAATAACTACCATGGCTGGTGCATTGTTTTCCAGGATGCTGTATATGCTCTAAATCTTCTTCCAGTATATTATAATGTTTACTCCACATCCAGTATTCATGGGTCCATGAATTAAGAAGTATAAATGTGGGTGACATCACTTGCTATTACCTCTAGTGATCCACTAACAAAATTTTATTTCCTGCCCCATGCCTTTATGCTCTGCAGGTCTGGTAGTATTAATTCCAAAAGGAGAGATGCTTACACCATGAGATGAAGGAACATTTTCATGAACTGGAATTTAAGACTGGCAACCAGTCACTTTTTGCTTATCATGTGTCTGAATTAAATGCAAAGAATGGAGTTACTATACTAGATACAGTGACTGATTCTGATTACCATGGGATAATTGGATTATTACCAAACAAAGGAGGTAAAGAAGAGTGTGTCTGGAATAAAGGAGATCCCTTATTTTGGCCCTTAATGCTACCTTGACCTGTGATTAAGGTCAATGAAAAACTAAATTCAATTCATGCTAGACTACTAATGGTCCAGACCCTTCAGGAACAAAGGCTTGGGTCAGTCCACCAGGCAAATAACCATGATCTGCTGAGGCACTTGCTGAGGATAAAAAAAACATGGAATGGGTACTACCTCTTACCAATTGCAGAAATGAAGACTTTAAATGCTATGAATGTTTCTATCTTATTTTACTGTAAATATGTGTATACAAAATATTGTTCTATTTTTCCCTCTCTTACCTCTTTATAATATAAGTTACATTAACTTTCCCTCATATTAAGTTACTTCCTACAATGGAAAATGCCCATTTCTTTCCCAAGAAAAGCATACAAGTCCTTGGGTAATGTTCACTATTTTCCTTGGTAGGAAGGATAGTTGTATCATGTTAAATGGAACTATGACTTAAGGATTATCTTTAATTGAGGATTTAGTATGGGATAAGGAAAGATATGTGGGTGCCAAGTTAACAAAAGGAACACTGTGATGGTTAATTTTATGTGTCAAGTTGGTTTTGGTATGTAGTTTGGTCAATTGCATGCCAATATATTCTTATGAAGGTATTTTATAGATGCAATTGGTTTCTACAATTAGTTGACTTGAAGGCAATTATTATGGTGAGAGGGCCTCCTGCAATCTCTTGGAAATGTTAGAGTAAAAATTTGTATTCCAAATTTTTGTTTTCCAAATTCTCCCTCAGTCTACATAGCTCCACTCATCTCTGAATTATTTCCTCCTCCACAGATTTCTGACTCAATATTTCAGCATCACCTCTTACAGCAATTTCCAGCCTGCTGCCTGCCCTATGGAATTCAGACATACCAACACCTACAATCTCTTAATATATATGTGTATATCTTGTTGGTTCTGTTTCTCCGGAGAACCCTGACTAATACATGGGCCAACTGCAGGACTCTCTTCCCCATCCACATTACATAACAGAACCAAGTATTCTATGTGTGGCATCAGATTTCTTCCAGGTTAAATTTCCTTATGTTGCTCAGAAATAAAGATGAGCTGCAGGCCTAACAAAGTTTTCATAGTAAGCTACTGAAAATGTGTATGGACACAAAGCATTTTGAAATTACTTGAAAGAAATTGCATTCAATGTCATTAAGAACAACATCTGAATTATTTTCCTTGGAGACCCATGCCCTGCTTACCTTTTCAAGACTGCATTGCCACTCTTTAATTCAGTTCATAATGAATGGATTGGGCATGGGTTTGTAGCTGGTCACATAGTTGTTATAAGCAAGGTGACCACATGCCATGATTTGACAGTCTGTTGTTTAACTTTACAAGATGTCTCATCTAGACCGATCTTCATTCAATTCTAACCTCATTGTCTCCCCACAGGTTCTGTAATATACCCAGATCTCTTTGTCCTTGGACCTTTGCACATGTTATTTGTGCCTGACTTCCACCTACACATACACCTGTCACTGCTGGGTGCTTTCATTCTTGAAGGCTAAGCTTCCTGTCAAACCTTCAGAGAGGTTTCCCTGGTTCCTATGTAGACGCCGTCTGCACTCTTAATATTGTATCAGCCCTTTATTTCCTTAAAAGTCTAACTCTAGAAACTTTCTTTTATAGAGGTATTGACTGAATTTTTTTCCATTTCCTTCAAGTATAATGGCAATTATAAGGTTTTGGGTATTTAATATGTAAAGATATAATTCCTAACAAGTACAACAAAGAAGTGGTAGTGGGGTGGGATATAGGAACAAGGTTGGTATCACTTCAAACGAGATTGTTACAGATTTAGAATATTGTATTTAAGCACAATAGTAACCACAAGGAAAATATCTAGGGGGAAAAAACAAGGAAATGAGAAGAGACTCAAAATTCTACAATAGAAAAAAATTAAATAGGTATGAAAATATGAAAATAGACCTTAATAGCAGAACTGATGGGCAAAACATAGGTAAAACAACACACAAATAACAAAAATGGCAGAAGAAATATTTGCATTAGAAATTACTTTAAATGGGAATGGACTAAACTCTCCGTCTAAAGGCAGAGATTGGACAATGGTTAGAAATATATGCTGGGGGGATTGTGGGAAGATGGCTTTGCACTAACAGGCAGAACTCAATGCTCTCACAAAAACAATGAAGAGCCAAAAGCTTTCTGAGGGACCTGCTTTGGGGGGTCAGTTGGCCAGGCAGTGCTAAACCCTTTCCAGGAGGGTGAGGGACAGAGAGATGAAGATCCCAAAACAACAAACATGAGTGACTATGTGCCCATGGTTGCCAGGAAGGGGCCCCCCCCCACCACCCTCAAGATATTAAACTGGTGTAAAAACCATGTCTCACTGCAGCTGACTGAGAGGGGAACAGACATTTTCCTCCTTGTCAGCTATTTCAAGTGAAAAAGGAAGTGGAGCGGGAGGTTGGGAGGGCCTTGCTTCAGTGAAGTCGGCCAGCAGAGTCCACTGTGGAGCTCAACAAAAAGATTCAGGAAAGCATACACTGAAACACCTTTGTAGAAAGGTGCACAAATGAGTACTATCTGCTGGAAATTGCATGGAGAAAAACTGTTCTCAATTCTCTCTGTATCCTAACTCCTAAGAGAAAATCTTAACCCCATTAATGAGTTCCAGGCCAATATTGATAACTTAAGCTAGGCAATTATAAAGACATAGAGAGAGAGGAAAGATGGTATCGGTTTAGGAGGGTACTCGTTGACTGGCTCTCTGGGGATGGCGGATTGTGGACGGGGTCTTGCCGGAGGGTCTGTGCTGTGGGCACATGGAGCAAGAAGCCTGGGTCATCTAGCAGTGGGCAGATCAACGACGTGGAGCAATCGGTGGAGATTCGTGAGTTTTGAGCCTGCCTGTGGTTGTTAACACAGAGGCTGAGCCCCACACACAGGGAAAATGGCTGGTTTGTGTTGTGAATCCTGTGCCCATGGCTCCTGCTCCCGGTGTGGGGGAGCTACTCTAGGGGAGGAAGTGCTCTGACAGAGGGTGGAGAGGGATTTAACTTCTGGGGATTTGGCTGCCTGGACCCCCTCATAGCTTTGGGGAGCAGATAAGGGGGCTTGAAACAGTGGCAGGGTGAGGGGAGAGGCAAATCTGCTGAGGAAACCTGATTTACCTAGCAGCCTGCTGACACTGAGGTTTGGCCTCAGAGGGGGCAGAGTCAGCCAATTTTATCGCTCTGCACTGACAAGCATCAGAGCTTTCACTCCGCTGGGGAGGCCAGGAAGTGGGAAGGGCTTGATCAGTTTTCACGAGACTATTTAGGGTCCACTCGGTGAACGGGGTGATCTAGCAGAGGACTTCTTTTGGGTCCCTTATATTGCCAAAAAAAAAAAAAAAAAAAAAAAAAAAAAGAAGACAGTCACTTTAAAAAATGAATTCCTGTTCTTAATTTAGTTTAATACCAAAAATCTGCCTCAAAACCTGCAGATAGAACCCTGAAGGGAAATTGATAAACGCAATCAGGCTGAGAGGATCTGCAAGGACCCTAGAAGGAACACTTCCTCCTTGGCTTTGTTTGACTGCTTGCTGGTGTGGTTGTTTGGTTTTTCTCTGTTTATTTGTTATCTCTTGCTTTTCTTTCCTCTTTCCTCCCCCCTCTCTGTTTTCTTTCATCTTTTTTTTTTAATTAGGTGCTGCGATCTTACCTCTTCTTTGCTGTGCTTCTTCTTCAGTGATTTCCCATTCTCTATCTATATTGATATTGTATTCCAAGCTATCCCTTATCCTTCCTTCATCTCTCTGCCTTCTGCTTGCTGTTGTGGTTCTTAGACACCACGCTTTTTCATTAGCCCACAACTTACGGGTGTCAATTTCTATTCTATCTATTTTTTTTTTTTTTAAGATTTTATTTATTTATTCATTTATCCCCCCCCTGCTGCCCGCGCTCGCTGGGTCAGCCAACCACACCGTCCGGGCGGGCCCGCCCTCACCAGGAGGCCCCGGGAACCGAACCCGGGGCCTCCCACATGGCAAACGGGAGCCCCACTGATTGAGCCACAATGTTCTGCATATATTCCTGGTTTTCAGTTTGTTCTTTGGAGTGGTCCATGTTTTCCTGTTTCTCAGTGTGGTTTGTAATTTTTTGTTGCCCTCTAGTCATCATTTTATCTTGCTGGGTTTATTCAGTTGATTAACTTCTCTCTCTCCTCTAGAGTGTTATTTAGCTGGTGGTTCTGTGTGCATGTTAAGTTTTTGCTTTGACATTTTTTCTTCTTATTTTGTTTCCTTGCTTCTTTCTGTTACCCTGAAGACAAAAAATTAGTGTCCGAGGAATCGAAAGATGTGAGAAAGGAAGAATGATTATAGTAATATTGATAAAAGTTATAAGAGGGGCCATATAGGACTTAGTGAAATAGATATTTAACTTTGTAGGCAGTGTAGAGTAATAGGAAAAAAGTATAGTACCTACAATGGACTGGGAAACCAAATAGAGGAATTTATATATAATGATTTAGAAGGCTAGAATGATGAGGAGGGAGAGAAAGAGTAAAGAGAGGGCTAAAAGGAAAAAGCTAATAATAATTAAAAAAAGAAGAAAACTAAAATAGATAATATGAATTTTCTATCCATCAAAACTGGCATTCAAAAATGATGGAGAGTTCAAAATATTCACAGATAAACAGAAATTAAGAGAGAATGTCAATAAGAAACCGGCACTTCAAAAATAATAAAGGAAGTTCTACAAGTTGAAAGGAAAAATCAAGGGAGAAAGAGTTGGAGGAGAGTTTAAAAACAACTAAAAAGACAAAAACAGAAACAAAACAACATATGACATACATTAATCCAAAGAAAATATGGCCAAAGTAAGAAATTTGTTGCCACTAATAACACTGAATGTTAATGGATTAAATTCACCACTCAGGAGACACAGATTGGCAGAATGGATAAAGAAATATGATCCATCTATATGCTGTCTAAAAGAAACCCACCTTTGACCCAAGGATTCAAGGAGGCTAAAGTAAATGGCTAGAATATATTTTTACAAGCGAATAATAGCCAAAAAAGGGCAGGAGTAGTTATTCTAATATCAGACAAAATAGACTTTAAAGGCAAAACTATTGTAAGAGACAAAGATGGACACTATATTTTAGTAAAAGGTGTAATCTCTCAAGAAGAGAGAACAATCATCAACATTTACTCACCTAATCGGAGTGCCTCAAAATACGTGCGGCAAACTCTGGAAAAGTTAAGTGGAGAAATAAATGCCTCTACAATTATAGCAGGGGACTTTAATAAACCATTATCATTAGACAGAACATCTAGACAGAGAATCAACAAAGAAAATAAGACCCTCAACAATACATTAGAGGATCTGGACTTAATAGACATATACAGAACACTACACCCAAATACAGCATGATTTACATTCTTCTCAAGTGCACATTGATCATACTCCAAGATAGACCAAATGCTAGGCCACAGAACAACTCTCAATGAATTCAGAAAGATTGAGATTATACAAAATAATATCTCTGATCACAATGGAATGAAATTGGAAATCACTATGGACCAGAGAAACAGGTTAGGCACAAGAATATGGAAGATAAACAATACACTCTTAGACAAACAGTGGGTCAAGGAGGAAATCTCAAAAGAAATCAGTAACTACCTTGAACATAATGAAAACGAGAACACAACATATCAAAACCTATGGGATGCAGCAAAAGCAGTCCTGAGAGGGAAGTTCATAGCCATAAATACATATATTAAGAAAGAAGAAAGAGCTAAAATTGGAGACCTAAATGCACACTTGGAGGAATTGGAAAAACAACAACAAACTAAACCTAAAGCAAGTAAAAAGAAGGAAATAACAAAGATTAGAGCAGAACTAAATGAAATAGAGAATAAGAAAGCACTAGAAAAAATAAACAAAACCAAAAGCTGGTTCTTCAAGAATATCAATAAAATTGACAAACCCTTAGCCAGACTAACAAAGAAAAAAAGAGACAGATGCAAATACACAATATAAAGAATGAGCAAGGGATATCACTACTGACCACACATAAATTGAGTATCATGAGGATATTTTGAAAAATTATATGCCAAAAAGAATGATAATTTAGAGGAAATTGACAAGTATCTAGAAACACACAAACAACCTACATTGATGAAAGAAGAAATTGATTAACTCAACAGTCCAATTACAGGTAAAGAGATAGAATCAGTAATCAAAAACCTTCCAACTAAGAAGAGCCCAGGACCAGATGGCTTCACAGCTGAATTCTACCAAACATTCTGGAAAGAGCTAACACCAATTCTACTTAAGCTTTTCCAAAAACATAGAAGTAGAAGGAATATTGCCTAACTCTTTCTACAATGCCAACATTACCCTAATACCAAAAGCAAACAAAGATACCACTAGAAAGGAAAACTACAGACCAATTTCTCTAATGAGCTTAGATGCTAAAATCTTTAACAAAATATTTACTAATCACATTCAACAACATATCAAAAGGATTATATACCATGATCAAGTGGGTTTCATCCCAGGTATGCAAGGATGGTTCAATATAAGAAAATCAATCAATGTGTTACACCACATAAACAGATTGAAAGAGAAAAATCACATGATCATCTCTATAGATGCAGAGAAAGCATTTAACAAAATACAGCACTCTTTCCTGGTAAAAACACTGCAAAAGATAGGAATAGAAGGAAATGTTTTGAATATGATAAAGGGTATATATGAAAAACCCAAAGCTAACATCATCTTCAATGGTGAAGTCCTAAAAACCTTCCCTCTGAGAACGGGAACAAGAAAAGGATGCCCACTATCACCGTCCTATTTAACATTGTCTTAGAAGTACTTGCTCGAGCACTGAAAAGGATATAAAAGTCATCCAGATTGGAAAAGAAGAAGTAAAACTTTCATTATTTGCAGATGGCATGATGCTGTACATAGAAAGCACAGAGAAATCTACAACAAAGCATCTAAAACTTATAAAGGAGTTCAGTAATGTTGCAGGCTATAAGATATGTTCAAAAATCAGTAACATTTCTGTACACCAATAATGAGCAATCAGATTAGGAAATCATAATAAAAATGCCATTTACAATGGTAACTAACAGAATCAAATACCTAGGAATAAATTTAAATAAAGATGTAAAGGACTTATATACAGAAAACTACACAACACTGTTAAAGGAAGTCAAAGTAGGATTAAATAAATGGAAAAAACTCCCTGTTCGTGAATAGGAAGCCTAAACATCATCAAGATGTCTATCCTACCCAAACTAATCTACAGATCTAATGCAATCACAATAAAAGCCAACACTATATGTTTTAAGGAACTGGAAGGACTGATCACAAAATATATTTGGAAAGATAAGAAGCCCCGAATTGCCAAAGACATATTGAAAAAGAAAAATGAAGTTGGAGGTATCACATTACCGGACTTTAAAACATATTACAAAGCTACAGTGATCAAAACTGCATGGTGTTGGCACAAGGATAGACCTACTGTCCAATGGAATCAAATTGAGAGTTCTGATATAGATACTTGCATATACAGTCATCTGATATTTGGCAAGGCTAACAAACCCACTCAGTTGGGAGAGAATGGCCTCTTTAACAAGTGGTGCTTGGAGAACTGGATATCCATATCCAAAAGAATGAGAGAAGAATACATCTCACACATTATACAAAATTCAACTAAAGATGGATCAAAGATCTAAATATAAGAGCCAAAACCATAAAGACCTTGGAACATAATGTAGGGAAGCATCTACAGGGCCTTCTGATAGGAATGGTATCATGAACTTCACAGCCAAGGCACGAGCAGCAAGAGAGAGAATAAATAAATGGGATCTCCTCAAGGTTAAAAACTTCTGCACCTCAAAGGATATTGTTAAGAAAATAAAAAGGCAGCCTACCCAATGGGAGAAAATATTTGACAACCGTATATCTGATAAGAGCTTTATATCCTGCATATATAAAGAAATCCTACACCTTGAAAATAAAAAGACAAACAACCCATTTAAAAAATGGGCAAGTGAATTGAAAAGACACTTCTCCAAAGAAGAAGTGCAAATGGCTAAAAACCACATGAAAAAAATGCTCAACATCACTTGCTATAAGGAAATGCAAATCAAAACTACAATAAGATGCCATCAGAATGGCGGCTATTGAAAAAACAGCAGACTCTAAGTGTTGGAGAGGATGTGGAGGAATAGGAACCCTCATTCACACCTGGTGGGACTGTGGAATGGTCCAGCCACTTTGGAGGACAGTTTTGCGGTTCCTCAGAAAACTAAAAATAGATCTTCCATATGATCCAGCAATTCCACTCCTGGATATATACCCAGAAGAACTGAAAGTAAAGACACAAACAGATATATGCACACCAATGTTCATAGCGGCATTGTTCACCATTGCCAAAAGCTGGAATCAGCCCTGGTGCCCATCAACAGATGAATGGATAAGCAAAATGTGGTACATACATATGATGGAATATTACTCAGCTGTAAGAAGGAATAAAATGCTAACACAGGGAATAATGTGGATGAATCTTGAAGACCTTATGTTGAGTGAAGCAAGCCAGGCATTGAAGGATGAACAATATATGACCTCACTGATTTGAACTGAGCAAAGTGAGCAGTCTCTGAGAACCATTGTCTGAAAGATAGGTTAAAAAGGGAGAGAAAGTGAAGAGTAGGCTTTGAGCCTTCACTCATATGGACATAATATATGGTAAAGAGATAGAATATAGTTGCATATTGAAGGACAGGACAGCCAGCCGGGTAGTGATATTACTGGGTTTGGGGGTGCAGGCTTGACAGGTGGGTAGATAAGGAAGGGCAGGTTGCAATACCCAGAGCATGTAACTATGAATCTTGTCATGCCATGAGTCAAGACAGGGGAGTGTCGTGTGCCCCGGGGGGATGGGGAGGAAGGAACAGTTAAGATTAAAAGGGATGTTTAGTGGTCATGGGAAGGTTTTTCATTACCTTACAGTAATGGATACAGGACATGGCAAATATCATCAAAAATTGTTAAACTGTACCGTCTAGACTGTAAACTATACTGTAAAGCATTGACAATGTGAAGTTGCTCTATTTTACTATCTGTATAACAGTTATAACAATGCTAACATCCATTTAAAAAAAAAAGGTTTTAATATGGGGTGGGGAAGGGGGAGAAGGTTGGGTATGTGGGAGTCTATAGTATTCTGTGTGTGACTTTGCTGTGACCTAAAACTTCTTTGAAAATTAAATGAATGTTTGGGAGGCACTGGGGAACGAGAGGGGGATGGTGTCATGGTACACTGGACATCCGATAATACAGTGATAAAAAGGAAAAAAGAATATTTTTTTTAAAAATGATTTTTTTTTGTTTTGTTTCCCATTTTTTTTGAATGTCCCAATCCACTAATTATATTTTATTTTTAGTTTAGTTTTTTTTTTCTCTCTCTCTTCTGAGTTTCCTTGTACTTATCTCTTACATTTAGGGTTATCATTATTATTTCTTTTTCCTATTAATTTTATTCGGTTATTTTATGGGTTTCATGTTCAAGGAAGGTTTAGATCACAGAAGGGTTACAATGGGGGCTGCAGAGGAGATTTGTTGGGGGGTGTCTGGTATGGGGGATTCATGGGAGTAAGTTCATCTGAATATACATGAAAGATATATAAAATTGTTCAAGTGATCAAGGGATGGGGCATGGTCATGGTGGGTAGACAATCACTCAATAAATGAGGGAATACTGAATTCCCAGCCGGGAGAGCTCTGCCACATTCTCCAAGGGAGCAGTAACAGTCCCCTGAGTGACAGGGGTAGTGTCTGGCAAAAGAGGATGGCCCACTGATGGGTTCTTGTTATTGATGACTAGCCTTATGAGTCTTTGCTCTTGTCATTGAAACTAAGCCTACTGTTATGTGGTGCCTGAGGGTTGCCACCTGAAAGCCTCCTTGTTGCTAAAATGTGCCTCTCTCTAAGCCAAACTCAGCATACAAATGCATTACCTTCCCCCCCCCAACATGGGACATGGCTCCCGGGGATGAGCCTCCCTGGCAATGAGGGATTAATACCAAGTGTCAACTGGCAACACGATTGGAAAAAGACCTTGAATAAAAGAGGGAAAAGGTAAAGAGAAATGAGTTCATGTGGCTGAGAAACTTCAAAGAGAGTCGGGAGGTCATCCAAGAGGTAACATTTACGCACACCTCAGTAGGATCTCATAGAACAACAAAATGGATATCACCCCTCACAGAGGGGCTCCTGAGTGCTTTGGAGACACCCAGGTCCTATATTAGGGGGGATAGCCCCAGAGATTGATGCCTTATTAGTGGGCTCTACTTTGGAATCAGTGCTACTGAGAGTGACAGAGTTGGACTCAAATAAGTCCTCCCTGCACATGGTCCAACAGTCCCTTCTATTCAATCCTATATGTGATGCTGGAGTTTTTAGGGGTACTTCCAGAGACTGGAGCCTCTGGCCTACCTATGTTCCAGCTGTGCCTGGAATCTCGGTGGAGCTGCAACTCCTACCCTACAGCTCAATGGACTCATCCAAGTCACCTGGCGAGGAGACGACGATGGGCAACGGCCATCCCGGAAAATGTAGAGGGCCTGCAGCTGCAGGCAGAATAATCCCATCCACAATATCCATGGGATATAAGCACCTCCTCTTGGAGGTGGAGTGGACATCACCATCCCAGTCCCCTCAGGATTGGGGGAAGAGCTATGGACTAGAGTGGACTTAATGGTATTCTGTTGTAGACATATTGTGATTCAAGCAATAGAAGAAATTATAACAGTGAGGTGGAGCCGGTGGCCACTGGACGCTTTCAGGGCAGGGAGGGGCAGGGAGGGGAAGGGTAGTTGAAAAACAGGGGCATTTTTGGGACTTGGGTGTTGTCCTGAGTGATGCTGCAGTGACAGATGTAGACCATTTTACATCAGCATATATCATGTAGAACTGTGTGGGAGAGAGTGTGGTCTACGATGTGAACTGTGGTCTATGCTTGGTGGCAAGATTCCAGGATGTGTATATCCATTAGGGGTGATGTGCCACATTGATGAAGGAAGTTTGTGTGGGATGTTGTGGGAGGTGTGGGAGGTGGGGAACATGGAAATCCTTGTAATTTCTGTGTAATATCTAGGTAATCTAAGCATCTTTAATATATATACATATATATATAAGATAACATTTATGTAAGCAAATGTACATATATGCATATATATTTATATATCATTTTACAAATATTGGTATGTAATGTGAAATATTTGATTTTTACCCACAATAAAAGTAAAATAAAATAAAATAAAATAAAATAAATAAAATATAGACATAGAGTAAGTTGAACCAAATATCAAAGAAGAGCTATGAAAAAAAATACAATAAATAAAAGAGAGAAATTGGCCATCAGGGTAAATTCACCAACACATTCAGATGTCTAGACATCAGAAAAAAATTACAAGCCATATTAGGAAACAGGAAGAGATGACCCAGCCAAAGGGACAAACCAAATATCCTGAAGATATACAGGACTTAAGACTTAATCAGTGATAATTACACAGCTTTCCTAAATCAATTCCAATAATTTAAAGAAGATATGATTAATGAAATACGGATATTAACAAGACACTGGGTGAGCATATAGAACGATTTGAAAGCCTGCAAAAAAGAGTAACATACCTTATGGGAATGAAAGACAAGATGGAAGATATTAAAAATACATCAGAGGCACATAAGAGCATATTTGAACTGCTTGAAGACAGAATTAGTGATTTCAAAGATATAATATTGGAACTGGGAAAAAAACAGGAGAACAGAAAGATAAGGGAATGGAAAAATTGGAACAGGGTCTCTTTTGTGTATCTCTGTGAGAAACACAAAAACATCTGTATGATTGGTATCGCAGAAAGAAAAGAAAGAGGAAAAGGGGCAGAAAGAATATTTGTGGAAATAATGACTGAAAATTTTGCAATCCTTATTAAAGAGATAAAGGACAATGCGCTCCAAACAGAATAAATCTGAATAGACCTACCTGGAGACACCTACTATTCAGAAGGACAAATATCAGAGATGAATAGAGGCTTCTGAAAGCTTCAAGTGAAAAGCAAAACATCACATACAAGGGAAACAGAATAAGGTTATCTGCCAACCTCTCATCAGGAAAAATGGAGGCAAAAAGAAAGTGTCAGGATGTATTTAAAGTACTAAAAGAAAAACACTGCCAGTCAAGAATTCTGAATCTGGCAAAACTGTCCTTCAAAAAAGAGGGTGAGTTTAAAGTCTTCACAAATAAAAACTTATAGGATATGTTACCAAAAACCCAGAATTACAAGAGTTACTAAAGGGAGGGCTACAGCCTGAAAGGAAAAAATGGTGAGACATTTGGAGAAGAGTTTAGATATGAAGATTATTTGGAAGGGTAAACTAAAGGATAAGAAGACAGACAATATAGAAAGGATAACAGAGAGCCAAAGGACAAAATGGATGAAGTAAGTAATGCTTTTGCAGTAATAACATTGAATGTTAATGGATTGAACACCTAAAGAGCTGTCTATGTGTTGTCTACAAGAGCCCCACCTCAAATGTAAGAAAACAACTAGTTTAAAAGTGCAAGTTTGGAAAAAAGTATTCTATGAAAAAAGTAACCAAAAAAGAGCTGGAGTAGTGATACTAATATCCAACAAAATAGATTTCAAATACAAAATTGTTATAAGGGATGAAGAAATTCATTGCATATTAATAAAAGATAATTCACCCAGAAGAAATAACTATAATAAATATTTATGCACCTAACCTGAGTTCCCCAAGATACATGAGGCACACACTGGCAAAACAGAAGGGAGTAATAGATGTCTCTACAATAATAGTTGGGACTTTAATATGCCACTCTCAGTATTGGAAAGAACCTCTGGACGTAGGATAAATAAAGAAAGAGAGAACTTGAAAAGTATGATAAATGAACTAGACCTAATAGACATCTATAGAGCATTGCATTCCAAAACAGCATGATATACTTACTTTTCAAGTGCTCATTGATCCTTCTCCAAGACAGACCATATGATGGGTCACAAGACAAGTCTAAAAAAACTTAAAAAGATTGTAATTATACGAAACACTCTCTCTGATCACAACAGAATGAATCTGGAAATCAATAATAGAAAAAATGGAAAATTCACAAATAAATGAAGTTTGAACTACAAACTTAAATAATCAATGGGTAAAGAAGAAATTGCAAGAGAATTCAGCAAATATCTTGAGATGAATGAAAATGAGAACATACAAACATATCAAAACTTATAGGACACTGCAAAGGCAGGGTAGAAAAGGAAATTTATAGACCTCAATGCTTACATTAATAAAGAAAAAATAGCTAAATGTGAAGATCTAACTACACACCTGGAGAAACAAGAAAAATAATAGCAAACTAAGCCCAAAACAAGCTGAAGGAAAGAAATAGTTATGCAAGCAGAAATAAATGCAATTAAGAAGAAGAACAACAAAAACAATAGAGATAATCAACAAAACCAAAAGTTGGTTGTTTGAGATCAACAAAATCTACAAACCCTTAGTTAGCTACACTGACAAAGAAAAAGAGAGAGAATATGCAAATAAATAAAATCAGAAATGAGGAGGAGGAATTACCACTGACCCCACAGAAATGAGAGAACATAAGAGGATACTATGACGATATGCTGAACAAGTTCCTAGAAATACACAAACCACCTAACTGATCAAAGATGGAATAGAAGATCTCAACAAACTAATCAAAAGTGAGGAGATTGAAACAAGTCATCAAAAACCTTCCAAAATGAAAATACCCAGGGCCAGGCAGCTTCACATATTAGTTTTACCAATAACTGAGTTACTAATACCAATCTTGGTCAAGGTCTTCCAAAAAATTAAACAGGAAGGAATGGTACCAAACTTATTCTATGAAGTCAACATCACTTTAATACTAAAACCAGATAAAGATACTACAAAAATAAAATTACAGACCAATATCTCTAATGCATATAGATGAAAATCCTCAACAAAATACTTACAAACAGAATCCAGAAACACATTAAAAGAATCATACACCATGATCAAATAGGTTTTAGCCCAGGTATGCAAGGATGGGTCAATTAGTATAATAAATCACATTGGTAAATTGAAGAAGAAAAATCAAATGATCCTGTCAATTAAAGCAAAAAAGGCATTTGACAAAATACAGCACCCTTTCTTGATTAAAATCATTCCAAAAGATGTTAAGATAGTAATAGAAGGAGCTTTCTCCAGATGGAAAAGTGCATATATGAAAAACCTACAGCTAGCATAGGACTAAATGGTGAAAATCTGAAAGCTCTCCTCCTGAGATAAGGAACAAGACAAGGATGCCAAGTGTCACCACAGTTATTCAATATTTTGCTAGAAGATGGAGCTAGAACAATTAGGCTAGATAAAGCAATAAAAACACCAAAATAGTAAAGGAAGAAGTAAAACTTTCACTATTTGCTGATGATATATTTCTATATCTAGACTCTCCTGAAAAAATTCACAAAAAAGCTACTAGAAGTCATAGATGAATTGAACACTGTGGGGGGACACACAATGAATATGCAAAAATCAATAGCCTTTTTATACACTACAGGTGTGCAATCTGAGGAGGAAAACAGAAAAAAAAATCCATTTATAATAGCAACTTAAAAAATTAAATATTTAGGACTAAACTTAACCAAGGATATAAAGGACTTGTATTCAGAAAACTACAAAACATTGCTAAAAGAAACTGAAGGAGACTAAAATAAATTGAAGAATATCCCATGTTTATGGATTGGAAGACTAAATACTGAAAGATGTCAATTCTTCTCAAACTGATTTATAGATTCAATGCAATCCTAATAGATATCCCAACAGCCTTTTTTCACAGAAGTGGAAAAACCAATTATCAGATTAATTTGGTAGGGTGAGGAGCCCCAAATAGCCAAAAAGTTCTTTAAAAAAGAAGAAAGTTGGAGGACTCTCACTTCCTTACTTTGAAGCATATTACCTAGCTACAGTGCTGAAAATAACATGGTACTGGCATACAGGCAAACACATTGATAAATGGACTGAATAAAAAATTCAGAAATAGACTTCCGGGAAAATGGCGGACTATAAGAAACGGGAATCTCGTCTCCAGAAAAATAGCTAGAGGACAAGCTGAAACAGCCTGAAAAAGATCTTCTAGGGTTTAGGACAGCAGGTGAAGGCTGCACAACACCCAGAGGAGAGAGGGACAGAAGAGGGAAATTGGGACTACAGAACTGTGAGTTGCAAGTAGCAGCTTCTGCTGCTGCGGGCACCCTCCCCCACACTCTTCAGAACTCTCGGGCCTCTGGGCCTGCGACCACAGACAAAGGGGACTTCAGGGATCTGCCACTCCCGGAAAGGGGAGAGTCAGGCTGACTCAGGTTCTGACCTGAAATTTGGGCTGCAGAGCCCCACGGACCCTTCCACACGGCAGTTTGCCCTGGGAGCCTAGAAAGGACTGGAGAAATCTGACCCTCACAACCTCCCTCTCTTCTAGCCTGGACTAATTGTTGAGGACACCACAGGAGAGGGGAGAGAGAGCCTGGGGCTGACCCTGCTTTGGACTCCCAGGTTTGGTCTGCCCTGTCCCGAGAGCCCTTCCAGGCTGGGTGGGGCTGCGCCATTGTTTCCCTTGGAGCCTGCAAAGAGCTAAAGATATACAAACCTCCCAATCTCCTCCTCTACTAACAGGGACTGATTGTTGAGGATTCAGAAGGGAGTGGAAATATTTCCTAGCTGGGAAAAGGGGGGCACTACGAGAGAAGTCTGGAGAACTGAATCACAGGGCTCTTAGCCCCCAGACAGGAAGCTCTATCACATTGATCTGGTCTGTGTCACAACAAATACGCTCCAACCAGGCATTGAATTGAGAGCTGCCAACAAGCGCCATCTCCTGGCAGACCAGGGAAGTGCACATAAGAAAATTAATAAGTAAGAGAGGTTTTCCTGGCCTCTATAGCTTCCCTGCCCAAGGCCCTAGGAAATGACTCTACAACCAATTACTGGGTCCAGTGCCCAGTTTTGAGCAAACAGCAGATCAATCCTAACAATCAAGGTTGAGCCAAAAATCAAAGAGCGGTGGTAACTCACAGCCTCCTGCCACTAAAACCCCATAAAAGAGAAAGAGATAGAACATCTAAGTAAAATACAAACTAACCAGATGCCTAAGCACCAGCAAAAAATTACGGGCCACACTAAGAAAATAGAAGACATGGCCCAAGAAAAGGAAAACAGCAAAGTCCCAGAAGAGATGCAGAATTTGAGAGAACTAATCAGTGAGATGAGCACACATTTCCAAGATCAAATTAATGAGATGAAAGAGAATATAGTTAAAGAGATCAATGACATCTAGAAGTCATTGCGCGAACGTAAAGAAGAATTTGAAATCATGAACAGAAAAGTAACAGAGTTCATGAGAATGAAAGACACAATAGTTGAAGTAAAAAATACATTTGAAGCATACAACAGCATACTCGAAATGATAGAAGAAAGAATAAGTGATACTGAAGACAGAGCAGCTAAAATTGAAGAGAGAAAAGAACAGAGAGAGAAAAGAATGGAAAAAATTGAGCAGGGGCTCAGAGAGTTGAATGACAACACAAAATGCAACAACATACATGTTGTGGTATTTCCAGAAGGAGAAGAGAAAGGAAAAGGGGCAGAAAGAGTATTTGAGGAAATAATAGCTGAAAATTTCCCAACTCTCATGAAAGAAATGAACTTACATGTCCAAGAAGCACACCGTACCCCAATAAGAATAAATCCAAATAGACCTACAACAAGACACATATTATTCAGAATGTCAAATGTAAAAAATAAAGAAAAAATTCTCAGAGCAGCAAGAGAGAAGCAAACGATCACGTACAAAGGACGTCCAGTAAGACTTTGTGCAGATTTCTCTTCAGAAACCATGGAGGTGAGAAGACAGTGGTATGATACAATTAGGAAACTGAAAGAGAAAAACTGCCAGCCGAGAATTCTTTATCCAGCAAAACTGTCCTTCAAATATGAAGATGAATATAAAGTATTCACAAACAAACAGAAACTAAGAGAGTTTGCAAAAAAGAATCCACCTTTGCAGGTAATATTAAAGGAAGCCTTATAACTTGAAAGAAAAAGACAGGAGAGAGAGGCTTGGAGGAGAGTATAGAAGAAAGAAAAGCAGAAAGGATAACCAAAAGAGTAAAAAGAAAGATAAAAATAAGATGACATATGAAAACCAAAGAATAAAATGGAGAAAATAAATAGTGAATTTTCAGTAATATCATTGAATGTGAATGGATTAAATTTCCCAATCAAAAGATACAGGCTGACAGAATGGATAAAAAAACATGAGCCATACATATGCTGCTTACAAGAAACTCACCTCAGACACAAGGATACAAGTCGGCTGAAAGTAAAAGGTTGGAAAAAGATACTCCATGCGAATAGTAAACAGAAAAGAGCAGGGGTAGCTTTACTAATATCAGACAAAACAGACTTCAAATGCAAAAAAGTGATAAGAGATGCAGAAGGCCATTATATATTAATAAAAGGGATGATCCTCCAGGAAGATATAACAGCCATAAATATCTACGCACCTAACCAAGGTGCCCCAAAATATATGAGACAAACTCTGGCAAAACTGAAGGGAGAAATAGACATTTGTACAATTATCGTCGGGGACTTCAACACCCCTCTCACATCATTAGATAGAACAACTAGACAGAAGATCAACAAGGAAACAGAGAACTTGAAAAATATGATAAAAAAGTTAAACCTAACAGACATATACAGAACACTGCATCCAAACTCCGCGGGTTATACATTCTTCTCAAGTGCCCATGGATCTTTCTCCAGGATAGACCACATGTTAGGTCACAATACAGCTCTCAATAAATATAAAAAGATTGAAATTATACAAAGCACCTTCTCAGATCATAATGGAATGAAACTAGAAATCAATAACAGACAGGAAAAAAGGAAATTTGCAAATGTGTAGAGACTGTACAACACACTCCTAAATATTCAGTGGGTCAAAGAAGAAATTGCAAGTGAAATCAGTAAATATATTGAGACAAATGAAAATGAGAACACAACATATCAAAACTTATGGGATACAGCAAAGGCAGTCTTGAGAGGGAAATTTATAGCCCTAAATGCCTATATTAAGAAACAAGAAAGAGCTAAACTCAAAGATTTAACTGAACAACTTGAGAAACTAGAAAAAGAACAGCAAACCAATCCCAAAGCAAAAAGAAGGAAAGAAATAATAAAGATTAGAGTGGAAATAAATGAAAATGAGAACACAAAAGCAATAGAGAAAATCAACAAAACCAAAAGCTGGTTCTTTGAGAAGATCAATAAAATTGACAAACCCCTCACTAGACTAACAAAGAAAAAAATAGAGAAGATGCAAATAAATACAATCAGAAATGAAAGGGGGGAAATTACAAATGACCTCACAGAAATAAAAAGAATCATAAGAGGATATTATGAGAAACTATATGCCAACAAACTAGACAACCTGGATGAAATGGACAAATTACTAGAAACTCATAACCAACCTACACTGACACAACAAGAAATACAAGAACTTAACAAACCAATCACAATTAAGGAGATTGAATCCATCATCAAAAATCTCCCAGCAAAGAAAAGTCCAGGACCAGATGGCTTCACAGATGAGTTCTACCAAGGATTTCTAAAAGAATTAACACCAATCCTGTTTAAACTCTTCCAAAAAATTGAAGAGGAGGGAAAATTACCCAACACATTTTATGAAGCCAACATCACGCTAATACCAAAGCCAGATAAAGATTCCACAAGAAAAGAAAATTACAGACCAATCTCTCTCATGAACATAGATGCAAAAATTCTCAACAAAATACTTGCAAATCGAATCCAAGAGCATATCAAAAGACTTATACATCACGACCAAGTCGGATTTATTCCTGGTATGCAAGGCTGGTTCAACATAAGAAAATCAATTAATGTAATACACCACATTAACAAATTGAAGGAAAAAAACCACATGATCATCTCAATAGATGCAGAAAATACATTCGACAAAATCCAACATCCTTTTTTGATAAAAATACTTCAAAAGATAGGAATAAAAGGAAAATTCCTCAATATGATAAAAGGCATATATGAAAAACCCACAGCAAACATCATACTCAATGGGGAAAGGTTGAAATCTTTTCCCCTAAGATCAGGAACAAGACAAGGATGCCTACTGTCACCATTGTTATTCAATTTTATACTAGAAGTTCTAGCTAGGGCAATCAGACAAGACAAAAAAATTAAAGGCGTCCAAATAGGAAAAGAGGAAGTAAAACTCTCACTGTTTGCGGATGACATGATCCTGTATTTAGAAAATCCTGAAGTATCCACAACAAAGCTACTTGAACTAATAAATGAGTTCAGCAAAGTGGCAGGATATAAGATCAAAATGCAAAAATCAGTCATGTTTTTGTACACTAGTACTGAACAATCTGAGGAGGAAATCAGGAGGAAAATTCCATTTTCAATAGCAACAAAAAGACTCAAATACCTAGGAGTTAATTTAACCAAAGAAGTACAGGACCTATATGCAGAAAACTATAAAACAATGTTAAAAGAAATTTAAATAGACCTAAACAAATGGAAAGACATTCCGTGTACATGGATTGGAAGAATAAATATTGTGAAGATGTCAATCTTGCCCAAACTGATTTATAGATTCAATGCAATACCAATCAAAATCCCAACAGCTTACTTTACAAAATTAGAGAAGGCAATTACCAAACTCATCTGGAAGGGTAAGTGCACCCGAATGGCCAAAAGTATTCTAAAAAAGAAGAGCAATGTGGGAGGAATTTCGCTGCCTGACCTTGAAACATATTACAAAGCTACAGTGGTCAAAACAGCATGGTACTGGCATAAAGATAGACATATTGATCATTGGAATAGAATTGAGAATCCAGAAATAAACCCTCACCTATACAGTCAACTGGTTTTTGACAAACCTACCAAGCCCATGCTGATGGGAAAAAAACAGTCTCTTCAACAAATGGTGTTGGGAGAACTGGATATCTATAACCAAAAGAATGAATGAGGACCCCTATCTCACCCCCTATACAAGAATCAACTCAAAATGGATCAAAGATCTAAATATAAAAGCCAGAACCATAAAACTACTGGAAGAAAATGTAGGGAAACATCTTCAAGACCTTGTAGTAGGTGGTGGTTTCTTGGACCTCACATCCAAAGCATGTGCAACAAAAGAAAAATTAGATAAATGGGACCTCCTCAAAATTAAACACTTTTGCACCTCACAAGAATTTGTCAGAAGGGTGAAAAGGCAGCCAACTCAATGAGAAAAAATATTTGGAAATCACATATCTAATAAGGGTTTAATATCCAGGCTATATAAAGAAATGTTACAACTCAACAATAAAAAGACAAATGACCCAATTAGAAAATGGGCCAAAGACTTGAATAGACATTTCTCCGAAGAAGAAATACAAATGGCAAAAAAACACATGAAGAAATGCTCAACATCACTCATGATTAGGGAAATGCAAATCAAAACTACAAAGAGATATCATTTCACACCTATCAGAATGGCCACTATTAAAAAGACAGAGAACTACAAGTGTTGGAGAGGATGTGGAGAGATAGGAACACTTCTTCACCGTTGGGGGGAATGCAGGATGGTACAACCACTATGGAGGACTGTTTGGCAGTTCCTAAAGAAGTTGAATATAGACTTGCCATGTGACCCTGCAATACCACTACTGGGTATATACCCAGAAGAACTGAGAGCAGTGACACGAACAGACATCTGCACACCGATGTTCATAGCCACATTATTCACCATTGCCAAAAGCTGGAAACAACCCAGGTGTCCATCTACAGATGAGTGGATAAACAAACTGTGGTCTATTCACATGATGGTATATTATGCAGCTGTAAGAAGAAATGAAGTCATAAAACATATGGCAACATGGATGAACCTGGAGGACATTATGTTGAGTGAAGCAAGCCAGACACAAAAGGACAAATACTGTATGAATGCATTACTATGAACCAAATATATTGTGTAATATATTGTTTGATTCACAAAAAAACAAACAATAAACAAAACAACAACAAAAAATTTACATGTATCCATTACATTTAATTGAGAAATGTATAAATTTATTCATCTGTGTTTACTTTTCAGTTTTTAATTGCTTATGTTTTCAATTATTAAATGTACAAAATAAAGTTAAAAAACAAACAAACTCAGAAATAGACCCTCACATACACAGTCAATTTATTTTTGACAAGAGAGTCAAGCCTTCCCAGCTGGGCCATAGCAGTCTATTCAACAAATGGAGCTAGGAGAACTGGATATACATATCTAAAAGAAAGAAAGATGTGAATATTCTTGCTGTCCTGATTTTGTGATAATCAGAGAAGGGTGAACATTTGCTATATTAGAAACCAGGCATGTGTCCCCAGACTCAGTTTTTCTCCCTAGGTCTGGTTTTTGGAATGCTGGTGCTAAACTTAGCCTGATTTATTATATGACCATCCTGTATGGGAAAAGACTGTAACTTTGGGTACCTTTGGTCAACCATAAGAGATATAACAGGGTGACAGATGAGGTTCGGGTGGTTGGGTGTCCGTCTCCCATATGGAGGTACCTGGGTTTGATCCCTGGGACATCCCAGTAAAAATTAAAGAAAGCAAAATATAGAAGGCGAATGGGCCACCATGCCCCATGCATGGGTGCACCACCAGGCCCCATGAGCAGGTGAGCCATCAGGCCCCACAAGCAGGAGAGCCACCAGGCCCCATCCAAGGGTGCGCCACCAGGCCCCACGAGCCACGCAGAAAGATGATGACATAACAGGAGAGTGACACAAGGGAAAGCCAAGACAAGATGTGCTGAAAAACCAGGAATTAGGGTAGCATAGGCGGTAGGAGGCCTCTCTCCCATATCAGAGGTTTCAACAATCGAATCCCAGTAAAGACAGGAGGAGAAGGATGAGAAGGGAGGGCAGGAAATAGACACAGAGTCACCCAGCGAATAGACACAGAAATAACAAAACCAGGGGGTGGGAATAAAAATGGATAAAAGTAAATAAATAAATAAATAAATTCTTTAAAAAATGTATAGGGGAGGAAAATATGGACTATAGTTAGTAGTAATACTTTGATGATGCTCTTTCATGATTTGTTAACAAATATTTCACAACAATGCAGGGTGTTTGTAGGGGGGTGATGTGTGGTAGCTCTGTATGATGTTATGCATGCTTGTTTTGTAAGTTCACAATGTTTACTGAACACTTATAGTTAATGTATATTCATGCATGAATAATATACTATAATAAATTGTTTAAAAAATAAAAAAATAAATGATCACATAATGATTTTTAAAAAAAATAAAAGAAAGAAAGAAAACCCCTAACCTCACACCATATACAAAAATTAACTAAAAATGGTTCAAGGACCTCAATACAGAATAACAAAGTGAAAGAAAATGTAGGAAAATATCTTTGAGATTTTATAGTAGGGAGTAGTTTCTTAAACCTTATACCCAAAGCATGAGCAAAGAAAGAAAAAATATATATAGGTAAATGGGATCTCCTCAAAATTAAACACTTTTGCACCTCAAAGTATTTTGTCAATAGGGTGAAAAGGCAGCCGACACAATGGGAGAAAATATTTGGCAATCACATATCCAATAAAGGTTTAATATCCATGCTGTACAAAGAGATCGTACAACTCAACAATAAAAAGATAAACTACCCAATGAAAAAATGGTCAAAAGACAATTGTCCAAAGAAGAAATACTAATGGTAAAGACACACATGAAAAAATGTTCAACATCACTATCGGTTAAGGGATTGCAAATCAAACCTACAATGAGATATCATTTCATACCTATTAGACTGGCCACTATTTAAAAGTCGGAAAAACTGTAAATGTTGGAGAGGATGTGGAGAAATAGGACTGTTTATTTACTGTTGTTGGGAATATGGAATGTACAACAACTGTGGAGGACTGTTTGGCAGTTGCTAAGGAAGTTGAATATAGACTTGCCATTTGACCTGGCAATACCATTACTAGGTATAAACCCAGAAAAACTAGGAACAGAGACATGAACAAACACCTGTACATTGATGTTCACAGCAGCATTATTCATGATAGCCAAAAGTTGGAAACCCAGGTGTCCATCAGCTGATGAATAGATAAACAAATTGTGGTCTATACATGGAATATTATGCAGTGGTAAGAAGGAAAGAAGTCATGAAGCATATGACAATATGGATGAACCTGGAGGATATTATATTGAGTGCAGAAAGCCAGGTACAAAAGGACAAATACTGTATGATTGTGCTATTATGAAATAAATACACTGTATAAATTCATAGTTAATCATTATAATATAGGCCACCAGAAAATAGAAGGAGGTTATAGATTGGAAAGCTTGTAGTTAATCTGTACAGAATTGGTTAAAAAGGTTTTTTGTAAATCTTTGTAAATGAATAGAAGTGGCTAAAGCATATTATGGTGTTTGTAACTAGCAGAGCTATTATATGGTTATGACAGTAGTTGAAAGGGAACATCTAAGGTCATGTATATTACTAGAAGGAAAGCTAAAAACTGTAATATGGAACTGTATAAGATAGTAAAACCTCATGTAAAACACAAATACCAGTATGTTGCATAAATAGGACTGTTTTTACAAAATATAAATACAAATATCCTAGAGGGAAGGAAAAAAAAAATAGCAGCTATGTATAGCAGATCAGGCATAGAGTGATTGAGAGGTGATGAGCTTTTTTTTGTTTGTTTGTTTATTATTATTATTAGAATAATGAAAGTGCTCTGGGAATGACTGGGATGATGAATTCACAAATATGTGATTACACCAAATACCATTGATTGTACTCTTTGGTGGATTTAAGCTTTATTAATATATAGCAATACAATTGAAACAAAAAGTGATATCAGATTGAAACCTAAACATCTTGGCTGCACAGCCCCTGTTTTAAGCATTTTAGTACACAGATTTCAACAGCAGAGTGAACCTTTTACTTTGCTGACTGCATTTATCAGGACTTCAGAAAAGATGACCCATTAAAGGTCTACATTAATGTACTATGTAAGGAGTACATTATTCAAAAACTAGATTCCACTGATCTTTGTTACAGATCATTCAGTTGGTTGATATACATAGAATTTGGAATTTTGAGATAGAGTGATCAATATCAAAACATTAAAAGAAGAAGGATTAGAATCATTATTATTAGTAGTAGTGTTAATATTATTAGAAAAAATAATAGGAAGAAGAGGAATAATAATCATTATTATTAATATTAGAAGAAGATGATGATGACATTGTAGGAGGAGGAGGGGAGAGAGAGGATGGCAAATGAAAATGGATGAAACCAGATATACTTATGGTGATTGTGAGGCCCCATTAAATTTTCAAGGCGCAGTATCATAACCTTAGTAAGATACTATACTGATAAAGTGTGGAGTTTTTCAGAAAGGAAACACATGATGCCAAATAATGAATAAGATTTAAAAGGAAATATAGGACTTTCACTTCTACTTAGGATGTAGAAATCTTCAATGACCATTTCCTCAATCTTACCAATTTTAAAAAGCTTTAAATCCACAATATAACTTATCTTGAGCCTACCAGAGAGATAAGTGTGTGAAAATCTAAGGAATCATATTCTGCAGAGGGACAAACCACTCCAAGAGGAGATGGAACAAATGAATAGTTTCACCTTTAACAGAAGGTGGAAGAAAATGTGGTCACTGTACAAGCAGATAGGAGGAAAACAGATACATTTTACAGTTTTTAAAGCCAAATTTGAGCTACAGTGCTGATCATGAAAAACAGTGAGCCCTAGATTTAAGGGCTTTGCATTCACCCTCAGTATCTACTCTGCAGGTCTAGATAAAGTGCTCATGAGAAAGACGAGGGGCAGCTTGGGAAACCTTAAGACAAGGTCACTGTGCAACCACAAAATACCCACTATCCTCCTCCTTTCTTACAAAATAAGTAACTGCTATGACTTTACAAATTAGTTTTATTCATACTTTGGTCTGATGACATGTACACAAAATCTGTGATACAAAATCATTGAATTGCTCCTTCATACTGACAGCACACGGTTCCATCTCCTCTTAGTGTGGCTTCTCCTTTGGTGGAATATGATTTCTTAGATTATTACAACCTCATTTTCTAGTAGAGTCAAATGAATAACAAGCTTTGCTTCCATTTTTCTTCTCCCTGGTTACCCAACCAAAGCTGAAATCCTGTAATATGATCTTTCAAAAACTCTCCTAATTAGAAACTGCATGTTTTCACATGGCATGTGCTCTTCCTCATTGCAATAAATAATAGAAAATTTTCCACCACAGCTGTTCCTGGGTCTTTTGGCCAAAGAGCATTGACAATTATGAGGTTAAAAGATCTAGCTGAGAGGATAAACAACATTAATGGATACAAGAGAAAGTTTTCCATAAGGATGGAATCCATAAGGTATTTCCAATGAATTGCTAGAAAATAACATTTAAAAAGCACACATACAACATAAGACAAAATATTGTATCAACAAGACATTCAGGGAAGCGGCTGTGGCTCAATCAGTAGGGCTCCCGTTTACCATATGGGAGGCCCCGGGTTCGGTTCCCAGGGCCTCCTGGTGAAGGCAAGCCCGCCTGCATGGCGTGGTTAGCTGACCCAGCGAGCACAAGCAGCAGAGGGGGGGATAAATGAATAAATAAATAAAATCTTTAAAAAAAAAAAAAAAAAAAAAAAAAAAAAAAAAAAAAAAAAAAAAAAATAAAAAAAAAAAAAAAAAAAAAAAAAAAAAAAAAAAAAAAAAAAAAAAACAAGACATTCAGAGTGTTCAATAAAGATGAGGAAGTAATCATGAACTTGATGATAAGCCAATAGGAAAAAACAAACTGAAAGATTAAAAAATGTTAAAGACAAAATAAAACATGGAGGAAGAACTATGTGAGAGCCATGGCACAATATCACACTGTTTCATATACATACAGTTAGTGTCCTATGCAAGAATAGAAAGGGAGTGCATCAGAAGAAATATTTAAGAAGATAATGATCATGGCTTTTCTCAATATAAAGAAAGACATCAAACCTCAGGACTATGATTATTAAAAATGCCTAGGAAGGTGAAAAAAACAAATAACAAATAAACCAACAAATGAAACATATAAAAACTCTTTGATTTCACAACTGAAAAACAAAGAAAAGTATAAAATGATGACAAAAGTCAGAGGATATTACATAATACATTCTGAAAACATCAACCCATGAGAATTAGAACAGACATCATCAAAACTGATGCAAGCCATAACAAAATGTAGGGTCATGTTTCAAATACTGAAAGATAATAACTGTCATTATAAGATTAAATACCAATTTAAATATCTTTGAAATATAAAAACAAAATTAAAACTTTTCCAGGAAAATTAACACACACACATACCGAAAAATATGCAGCAGATTTGTGCTTCAAGAATTTTCCAGGTAAAAAGAGAAATGATAACAGAAGGAAGCTTGGGTCTACTCAAAGAAATAATAACATATATATAAAACTGAAGATAACTATATCAAATAATGGATTTTTAAAAATTTAATTGCTTTAAAATAATTGTCTACAGGAAAATTACATTGGTTGATTGTGAGGCTTGAGTTACATATACAGGTAAATTTTATCACAAAAACATAACAAAGAATGGGAAGGATGAACTGCATCTCTACTACTCCAAGGTTAATAATCCATAGGACAACCACTGTGAAAGGAGGAGACAAAATTGCAAATGTAGGGAGGGAAAGAAGGGATAACACTGTAGTTTCCCTCATAGAATATTCTGTAAATATCCCACTGCTGTTATATTTCATAATTTAGATGAAATATACAATTTTTAAGATGTTCACACCAGAAGCATAAGTTACCTGAAAAGGTCTGTACCTATTCAAGGAATTGGATTTTTCCTAAAAAACAATCTCTATGAAAAAAAAATTATTTTCCCTATGTGAAAAACTGATATTTCCTTCAGACTGCGGAATGTGGACAGAGTGCTAGGTGAAACCTCTACATACATGGAACATGGAGAAGAGGACAACAGCTTGCGAGATGGTAGAGCAACAACCTAGAAAAACCTGGGGACCAGGGCTAACTCATGGAAATGAGCTACCACAAACCCTAGTAAGCAAAAGTCTGCATTGTTACATCTAAGGACAATACTTTCCCCATTGTTGAGCCACTCTGTTTCTGAAGCACTTTCTTTTTTTCTATTTATTTTTATTTTTATTTTGTAAAGAAGATTTAGGTTACATTAATGTTACATTGAAAATATTGGGATTCCCATATACCCCACCCGTTCCCCTTCCCCCACTTTCTTACATCAACAGTATCTTTCATTAGTGTGGTACATTTGTTATAATTGATGAGCACATATTGAAGCATTGCAACTAACCATGGCCTATAGTTTACCTTATTGTTTACAATTTGTACTTCATGATTTTACAGGTTTTGACAAAACATATTATGGCCTTTTCCGTTATTGCAATATTATGCAGAACAATTCAAATGTCCCCCAAACTGTCCCATGTTACACCTATTCTTCCCTCTCCCTCCCCTCAGAATCTCTGGTGGCCACTGCCTTTAAAGCAATGCTGAAACAACACTTTATTACACCAGGACAGCCCGTACCTAACACAAGCTCTGTCCCTATCCATATCAAATCACCTGACATATCTTTCTTTCCTTTACAAAGTTCTCTTTTTTTCTGTAAATAGGATGATACATATATGTTTGAAAAGATTTAGCTGGTATTTCCAATGTCATACTGTCTTCACTCAGCATCTGTACAGAATGTCTGTCAACAATATACGCCTGTAACAAACATGATTATTTTTGTTAACTTAAAAAAATTAATAATAAAGAAATGGATTATATTTCAACACTGACAGTAGTAGTATACATTTGTAAGAAAACAGTCATACCATAGAATGGTGATAAGGAACATGAACACTAGTCAGTCTATCTGGGTTCAAATGTGAGCTTATCCTTTAACCTATTGACTAATTATGATCAATTTCTTCATCTCTCTGTGCCCCAGTTCTATCCTCTGTAAAATTCAGCCATTCAAGTACATTTATTGGGGCATTCTTCTAGGTCATGGAGATACAGGAATGATCCTAAATGGCAATAATCTTTTTCTCAGGGATCTCTCACAGTGGAGGAAAACAGAGAGGAAACAAAAGGCATAAGCAAAATATATAAAATAATGACTTTACTGTTATGAAAAACAATTTCAGCAAGGATGAGGGATGAGGCAGATGTGAATTTAAATAGTGTGGTGAGGCATGGTCTTATGAGGAAGAGGATGAGAAAGATCCAGTTATCTGGGTGAAGCAAATTTCAGGAAGATTAAAAATGGAAAAAGTCCGGCCATCATGAGGACTAATGAGTAGACGGAAGGAGAAGTATGGGGAGGTCAGTGTATCCACACCAAAGAGAGCATGACAGACACACGGATGAAGGATGCACTCAGAAAATTAAGAAGGAGAGACAAGATCTTGTTGGTCCTGGAGGCTTTTATAATGTTTTCGGTTTTTACCCATTTTGGGAGTCATGTAGGTTTTATGAAGCAAATTGACATGATCCAATTTACATTTAAGAGTAATAGTCTAGCCATATATTCAGATTAGACTCAGGAGTGATAGGGCAGAAAACAGGGATGTAATCTAGAAGGCTTCAACTATAATTTAAAGATGGAGATGATGGGTCTTTTGGCCAGGGCAGTAACAGAGGTGGCGTTGAGAAATAATCACACTCCAAATATATTCTGTACAGAGAAGCAATATGCCATGGTGGTGGACTGGTTGTAAGGTGAGTGACATAGAAAAATTAAAGGGTTATTTTTAAGACTTCCCTGAACATGTAGGAGGATGGCTTTCCATTTTCCTGAACAAGGAGGAAATGTTTCAAGAACTTACCTGAGAGTTATCTTGAGAAGGTAATCTATGTTAATTACCTAACTAAAATCCTTTTGCTATTGTCTAGCGCTCAGTAGGTACTCAGTAAACATAACCCATTTTTCACCATTATTATATATCAATCATTTTCAAATAAAAACTAATGTTCATATTTTGTCATCCTCTATCCCAGACTTATTTTATTCGACATTATTTAAAAATCCAACTTTTACAAATACATATAATTTTGACATACCACCATGAATAAAATTAGTTTTAAAAAATACCTGAGACCAAATCTTACATAAAATATAATATACAATGAAATACATAGGGGTAACAGCTACCTGCAAATGGTCCAGTGTTTTCATATTTTCCAAAGTATATATTTCATTTATTCAATAACAACAAATGCTTTCTAAAATATGAAAGGATAGGATATTCTGTATTTAAACAAGACTTAAGGACTCGCGCCCCGAAGGCGGCAGGATAGACTGGTCCGCCAGAGCCCCCAGGTAGGCGCAGCCAAGGAGCGTGCGCTGGGGAGGGGCCGCCACAGGGTCCTGAGCGTCCTGGAGTCGCGGGGGCCCGCGCTGCGCCGCCGGGGTCCAGGCTGTCCGGCTCCAGCTCCTGGACTAGTGGCTGTCGCCTGCGAAGCGCAGTGAGCCGGAGCCCGCCTGGCGTCTGTGGACTCTGAGAAGCTCTTTGCCCGGCACCCGGTAAAAGTCCCGCGCTGGGTGTGAGGTGGGAGGCCGAGCCCCGCCCAAGATTTCGGGGCTGTAGCGGAGTCGCGAGCTGAGCACCGAGGTGCCCTTCCTGCTGGCCCTGCCCAGCCCTGTGGTCGCCCCCGCAGCCACCACAATCGCCTCTGCCTCACCCTCTTTGGGCCCCCCGCCAGGCGCCTGGGTCAAGTCCCTGGTGAAGAAGGAAGCCCCTGCTCTGTCCCGCGCCACCCCGCAGCCTCTGCCCGCGCTCCCCCAGCCCCGGTCCCGCTCCCAACCCACGTGCCTCTCTCCCTGGGCCACTTCCCTGGCCACCGCCAGCTCACGTAAAGCGGCATGGGCGGCTTCAGCAGGAGCAGCAGCGCCGGCCTTGGCCTCTTGAAGCGGGTCCCTGTCGCCTCACAGGCCTGCCCCGCCCTGGCCCTGCCCCTGCCCGGCTTCAGCTTCTCTCCATCGCACTTTGCGCTCTGGTCTCAGGCCAAGCAGCAGCACCACGCGACAGCCATGTTTGCCACCCCACTGTCCCCTGCCCCTGGGCTTCTTTCCAACAGCCGGCTCATCCCAGGACAGCCAGCGGATGTCAGCCTGTTGGTCACCTTCCACCAACCAGACACGCATTGCCAGCTTCCCTAGGTGATTCTAATTGATAAGGAGCTGCTCAGGCAAGGGCTGAACACCCTTTTTCTGGTCCAGAGCAGAGTTGCCCGCGGCCTCCCTAGTCCCAGGGCCTCTGCTGCGGGTGGAGTTGCACCAGCATCAGCTCCAGCTCCCACACCAGCTTCCACACAAGCACATTCTTCCCTTCCCCACGGCCACGCCATTTGACAAATATGCTCCCAAGTTGGACAGCCCCTACTTCCGACATTTCAACTTCTTCCTGCCCTAACTTTCCGCTCTTCCTGGAATGGCCTGCCTGCTCCCACACCCAAGCCCCTTGGGGTCCCTGCAGGGGACATTCCAGCCCAAGATGTCAAACCCAATCTACATGACAGGCCAGCCCAGTGTCATTCACACTCTTCTGCAGAAAGCTCCTGGGGTGCCAGACCGGAATTAGAGGGCAGCTAGGAAACCAGGGAAGTGGAGTGCCATCCACTTGCAGATAGCTTGGCAGCTCCACCACCACCAGCAAAAGGTCAAGCAGTTGCAGCTGGACCCCCACAAGCTGGAGGTGGGCGCAGAGCTGGACCTGTTCAGCAGCCCCCCACCCCACCCCAGGCGTGTTTGCTGCATTCCCCTGCCCACAGGCTCTCCCCCGGCCCCTATTCCCCAGCACAGGTGCCACTCATCCTGTCACCAACCTATTCGGACCCTGAGCCCATCACAACAACTTCCTGCCCACCAGACACCTGGCAGAGGCTTGGGGCAGTTCAAGCACATTTAGGGACCTCAGGAACCTGGGGAGAAACGCCTTCGGAGGCTTGGGCAGCCACGCACTGACTCCAGGGGCAGCATCTTCACCCACAAGACGGCGGCCTCGAGGGCCACCCCCATGAGTCCTGGAAACCACGATGGGGGCCCAAGTCCGTGCACCCGGAACACATCTCTGCTCTGACCAACCACAACCGGGAGCCGTACAAGGGCAAGGAGAAGCGAGAGCGGGACGTCCTGGAGAAACCGCGCCTACCCAGCCAGGCCTTGCCCGCGTCCGCCCCCGCCGTGGGCCAATGGGTCAGCAGCCTGCTGCTCCGCGGCGGCCACATGGAGGCGCCGGTCGCCGAGCCCGGCGTCAAGGAGAGAAGCTCGCCGGCGAAGGAGCCGAGGTTCTGGCAGCCATAGTAGGACTGCACCAAGGCGGCGCCGGGGGACTGCCTGCACCTGCTAGGCAGCGAGCCTGAACTCCACCCTTTCACGAGCGCCCTTAAGGTCAAGGAGGAGCGCTGGGACGACCCAGAGCCCCCGCTGCCGGTGGGGCATCCCGGAGCGACCCTTAGGCCCTGGGTCCCTGGCAGGTCGCGAGCGCCCAGAGCGTGGGAGTCCCCGTGCGCCGCTCCCCGCGGCCTGGAGCCTCTCGGCCGCGCCCTCCCCTGCGAGCTTCCTGAGCGCGCCTACGGAGACACGGAGCCGCTGGACCGCGGCAAAGAGCTGGAGCGCGCCCCGCCCTTCCCACACCTCAGGGGCGGGGGCTGCCCAGCGCGCAAGCCTGGGGAGGTGGAGGCTGGGTTGTCCCGGGACCCTAGGCGCAGGTTGGAAGTTCCCAGACCCTCCCTCTGACAGATGCACTGCTGTGAGCTTTTGTAATGTAAGTTTCTAGAACCTAAGCACACCTCCTCAGTCCCGGGGGCACTTCCCTGCAAGCTCGGGGAATTGGACAGCTTTTCTGGAGGCGATCTCTTGTAATCTGAGCCTGAGAAAAGGTGGTTGGGGAAAAAAAAGTAAGGTTTGTACATTGTTTTCCCAAAGGTGATATGCATATTTAATAGATTCTTTTTTTTTTTTTTTAATTTTGTGATCTTTAGAAATTTTAAAGAAACAATTGGAAAAAAAAAAAAACTTTTTGCTTTTTGGTCTTTAATTGAATTTGCCCTTGAAGGCCTCAGATCCCTGTCAAAGAGCCCCAGGGTTTATTTCGTCTTATTTATGAAGTGTCCAGTGCACTGTGAGGCTCAACTCAGGCCCCCCAGGCGATCGCAACCTCCATACTTGGAACGGAAGTTACAGATATATAGAGAAATGACTAATAATAATGTACAAAGCTTTGGGTTGTGCCTTATTCTATTATGCAGAAATGTAAGAGATTTTTTGCCTTGTTTTAAAAACAAGAACAACAAAGAAAACTAGTGTAAAAAGTCTATTAATATAAACAAGATGTTAAATTCCTAACCTGGGTAGACTTTATAAAAATTATTTCTAGAAATCTCTCTGGTTATTATTTTAACATGGTCACAAAAAACCCACTCGCTGTCAGCTGGAAAAACTCAAAAGTTTAACTGCAGCAACTCTACTCCAACTATGCAAGCACCCCAAGGCCTTGGGTCACTGGCTCCAGGAGCAGCCCCCAGCCCCAAGCAATGTGCATGGGGTAGGAGCATTGGCGGCAGCAACGAGGGTTTCTGTTTGCCTCTGTGCTGATTCTGCAGTGTTCTTGGAATCTGTATACCAGACAAGTAGAATCTTAGACCAGAGTCTAACGATTGAGTACAAAAAAAATCACGTTTGTATGTTTACTCTTCTATGTAAAGGCATCAGCAGGTGTTTGTTCAGTGTTGTTCCTGGAGAACTCATGCATTGTTTCATTTTGGTTTCCGGTTTGTTTTCAGAGCCGTCCTGCATCCATCCCCACTTCCAGCTGTAAACTCCTTTTTGTTTCTGGGCATCCACAGTCCTGTCCCTGCTGGGATCCGGGGCCTCATGGAGCCAGCCCTTTGCAGCTGTTTACTTTGTTCATTTCTGTACTCTTCACCCATTTTGCACTGTGGACTCCAGTGACTTTAAACATTCTGTTCCCATGTCAATCAGTGAAGATAACTACAACCTTGATTTTGGTCCGGGAGGGTGGGGGCGGGAAAGACTTAAGCATACCCTGAAATGATTATTGTCTGAACAATCAGAGACTATGTTGGTCATCATTGTCAACACCAACAAACAGGATACATTTTCGAAATAATAACAATGTACTTAAAGGAAAGCAAGGCCATCATTGTCATTAAAATAACCAGAAGACCTTATATATATATATATAAGAAAGACATAGTGCATGTACAAGATGAGAGATTAATCCAAAATTATATTATTAAAAATAAATGCTTATACAAGATATCTCTCATTTCAAGCAAAAGAAAGAGGAATAAAATAAATATAGAAACTAGACAACATAAAGTTCAGAGAAAAAAAGGTCATAATGCAATATATGGATATTATATATGATAAGTTAAAATGTGCCTAAAATTCAAGATTTAAAGGAAATTAATGCATATTTTAATTATTTGAAAAAAATTAGTGAACACTGGTGAATTAGTGAAAGGTTGTTAAACATTTAATCATAAAACAATCATTGAACATTGTTAATTATTTAAAAATAATTTTGGAAAATAAATGGATATAATTCTACAAAAAAAATCTTAATATAAGTTAAAAGAATACAAATCACTTGAATGCAAAAAATATGTAGTAAATATTGTAAGAGTTTAAATAAAAGTTAAATAATTGGAAAAGGAAGAAAACACAGTTTTTTTTTTTACATTTTTTAAAGATTTATTTATTTATTTAATTACTTCTATCCATTTTTATCCCCCCTCTCCCCCATTTTGGCTGTTATTGAATCCATTCACTGGACAACTCTCTGTGTCTGTGTCCTGCCCTCTCTTCTCATTCTTCGCCTCTTGTCTTCACAGGGATTCAATCCTTGGAACCTCCGATAAGGGAGAGAGGCATCCTACTGCCTAGGCCACCTTAGTTTCTGATTTTTTGGTGCCTCTCATCTTGGCTTTCCCTTGTGTCATTCTCCTGTCACATCATCATCTTGCTGCGTGGCTTGCAGGGCCTGACAGCATACCAGCACATGGGGCCTGGCAGCACACCCACACACAAAGCCTGGGGTCTCACCTGCTTGCAGGGCTTAACGGAACACCTGCGCACAGGGCCTAGTGGCCCACGTGCCTTCTATATTTTTCTTTTTTTAATTTTTGCTGGGAGGTCCTGGGGATCAAACCCACGTCCTTCTATATGGGAGACAGACGCCCAACCATTTGAGCCACATCCATCCCACTGCTGTATCTCTTAAGGTTGACCAAAGATACCTAGAGTTGCAGTCTTTTCCCATACAGGATGGTCATATAATTAATCAGGCTTAGTTTATCACCAGCATTCTAAAAACCAGACCTAGGGAGAAAAACTAGGTCTGGGGACACATGCATGGTTTCTAATATGGCGAATGTTTAGCCTACCCTGATTAACACAAAATCAGGACAGCAAGAGCACAATTTCTTTAATACATATTGAATAGCAGAGAAAATTAAAACTGCAATTCCAGATAATACAGAGGAATTTTTTAATGGAAATTTTGTAAAACCATCTAACTAAAATTTATGGGATGTCACAAAATTTAGATTAATTATCTATTTTTAGGTTTACACATGATCTTTCTTAACTTTTTTAAATGAGCATAGAAATTAGCTGAATAATTTTATTTCTTTATAAAGATTATAATAAACTTGTAGGAATCAGAAGAAATGGAGTATTTTTAAAATCATACTGATATTAAACAAAGACATACTAATTACTGAATTTTGTTGACACATCACAGAATGGCATGATTTTCAAATGATTTACAGGTAGACACAAAAGAGATATTACTGCATGCAAATATTAACCACACATATTTACAAAAGTTCAGGAGCTAAAGCTTTGCAAGATAGTATTCTTGATTTCTCTTATGTACCATGAAAACAGACATTTCACAAATTTAAATAAGAAAGGATTTACAAAATATTTTAGGGATGAGTGGAAATCAAAAGTTGCAAATGCCAAAATGAAAATAACAAAATTTTATATACATATGTAATATATACATACACATATATAAGATTAATCTAGAAGACTATGAATAAAACTATCAGAAATAGTTTGGCTACATCTATGTTCTTTAAAATTTTTCAATATTTTCCAAATTTTCTTCAATGTTCACACATACTATTTTCTATAACTTAATTCTATCACAATATTTTACTTTGTTCTGAAAGCGAATATGAAAATTCTGTTCTTTCTTTTAATCTGTTTGCTTGTTTATGAATAAGAAAAGTATTTCTAAAAGACCAGTTAATATTGTTATAAAAAAAGGCTTTGGGTATTCAAAATTTTGCAAGAATGTAAATATTCTCATGATAGTGGCCAAAATTTAGTAATACTGAGTAAAATTTTTAAATTCAACATCTGATTTATCCTTCTTGATATTTCTATAAAATTATCCATAGAGTTATATAAAAAATAATTTACTTAGAATAATATATATTTAAACCACAGTTTTAACATACATTTCTTGGTTCCTAATTACTATGTTAATTTCTAAAAACATATTCTTGGAAATATTCCAGAGCATGTGTGGTCCAGTAGAAGATGATTCAACAGAAATGAAAACTAATGAAAGGACACTACTGTATTTAAACAGAGACCAAGTAAATAACCAAGTAGGAAAGAAAGAAAAGATGAGCTCAGATAATCAGCATCATGGATATTTCAATTGCCTGGAGCCCTCTCTCTTCTGTATGACTCTAATGAGAGCACTTTTCACCTCTTTGTTCCTAAGTCTTTAAATGAGTGGATTAGCATAAAACACTGAGGCCACTTGATCCATTCCCAAATAGTTGGGCTTCTTTGATTTTAAATAAATGAAAAATCTTGGTGCCATAAAAAATGGTGACTCCCAGGAGGTGGGAGGCACAAGTATAGAAGGCTTTGTGCTTAATTAGAATTAATTTTCAAGATAGAAGACAGAATAGACCTGTAGAACACAGAGATTACGATAATGGAAACCATTACTTTTGAGCCAGTGGTAGTGAGTATCATGATTTCAGTGTCAATCAGTGCAGGACATGACTAAAACTGGAGTTAAGTCACAGAAAAAGTGATAGATGACATTGCATTTGCAGAAATGCAAACTGTTCATGCAGAGAGCATTGAGAAGTCAATAAAGCCAGTGCCGTAGGACCCAGTGATGAGGTTGTGGCATAGTCTCTTGGACATAAGCACTGGGTAGTGAAGAGGATTGCAAATATCAGTATAGCTGTCATAGGTCACTGAGGAGAGGAGGGAAAATTCAGTGACAGCCAAGAAAAAAAGACATCTGTGTGTGAAGCAGCTTATGAATTAAACTTGTTGGAGGTCAGTAAGTTCTCTTAGGTCTTAGGTGTGATGACCATTGAGTAACTGAGGTCATGGAATGGCAGGTGACTCAGGAAAAAGTACATACGAGTGTGTAACTAGAGGCCCAGGCAAATTATGAACATGATGCCTTCATTCCTTGAGAGAGTAATCAGGTATATCAGGAGAATTGACATAAAGAGGACCCCCTAAGATCTCTTCAGAGTCTTTTAATCCCATAAGGATGAAGTAAGGCACATTTGAGTTATTCCTAATTCTCATATCATTCAACTCTTATAAAGTGTTGAGAAATCAAAGGTGATACTAGCATAAATGAATGATTTGGAATTAAAAAAAAAAGTTTAATGAATCTAGCAATTGATTATTAAAAACTAATTTATAAAACATGGTTGAAAAAATTGTTGGCTGCAATTATATATACATATATAAGTATAAATCACCATTTGGGTATTATTTAATAGAAACCCCATATATATATATTGCATAATTTGAATGAACTTGAACACTATTATAAATAATAATTCCCTTTATTAACACATTTATGCAGATGAAAACATTTATCAAAGGTATTACTATTGTACACATTTTTTAGATGAGAAAAAGAGCATGGAAAATTAGGTAAAATAGAGAGTCATGCCATTAACAGTTGTCCTTCTGATTCTAAAAAGATTGGCTAAGTCCAGAAATCATGCTCTTAACACTATTGTCCTAATTATATATAATTTCAGAAAAAAAAAAAACAACACAGAAATAAACTACTAAATATATATTAAGCAATGATAGAGATTTAATGCATCAATTACTGTGCTTTTATATACAATATTACCTAATAAAAGTCCCAAGTCAGAAATTAAAACTTTAGATCACTTTACCAGGGTATCATAATATCATAGACCATATACTACTCAATTTTTAGGAGATATGTTTTTAAGTGATTATATAAATCATTATATGTAAATTGCTGATTCAATCAATTCTATGTTTGCCTTTCTACAATCCTGGCATTATAAAGTAAGTCTTAAATGATACATATTGTTCTAAAAATATTCCCATCTTTTGGGAAGCGGCTGTAGCTCAATCAGTACGGCTCCCGTTTACCATATGGGAGGCCCCGGGTTCGGTTCCCGGGGCCTCCTGGTGAAGGCAAGCCCACCCACACGGCGTGGTTAGCTGACCCAGCGAGCACAAGCAGCAAGGGGGGGATAAATGAATAAATAAATAAAATCTTTAAAAAAAAATATTCCCATCTTTTGAAATCAATTAAAACTGTCTAACTTTGTGAACAATAATTTTTCTATCACCATTCACCATTGTCTGCCTAAAAAATTTGTCCATCTTTAGTTTTTCTCACAAATAAAATACATAAACCATTTTAAGAGCCTGACATTTCTGCCATCTAGAATCAGCTTCCTTTGAGATGATTTATGTTTAATTTTTCCTGTATGCATTTTTGTTTTGTTCAGAGATAAATCAACCTAAAACTTTTAATCAGATCCTGGTCAAATGGAAAGTTCACGTGGAAATTACGTCTCACACATATACCAGAAAGCTAAAGTGAACACAGAGGAAGAGAATTCCTTGCCATTTATATTAGTCAGCCAAAGGGGTTCTAATGTGAAATACCAAAAATGGGTTGGTCTTTATAAAGGATATTTATTTGGGGTAGAAGTTCACAGATACTAGGCCATAAAGCATTAAGTTTCTTCTCTCATCACAGTCCATTGCCACATGTTAGAGCAAGACAGCACCTGGCATTTGCCAGGTTCAGGCTTCTTGGATTCCTCTCTTCCTGGGGCTGCGTTTCTCTCCGGGCTTAGCTCCTGTTTCCTCCACAAGGTCAGCTGTAGATGATCAGGTGAACGGCTCGCTTCTCTTCTCCTGGGGCCTTCTTTCCAACATCAGAAATGCTTCTCCGAAACTGCTTCTCCAAAACTGCTTCTCAAAACTGTTCTTGTCATGCCTTTTGTATTTGATTCCCCACCCACCAAGGGGTGGGGCTCAATGCCCTAATCATAACCTAATCATGCCCAGATTAACAGATCAGTTTACAAGCATGATCCAATTATATATTTGGAATTCATAATTACATCAAATTGGCCAAAATACATTACAATATTAAAAAAATTAAATCAGTAACAATCCAAGTACAAAATCATATCAAAATCATTTTAAAGAAATACAGTTTGTCTTCAGCCAAAATCCTGTCTACAGTAGACCTCTGAAATTTACAAAACCATTTAACTGCTTCCAATACACAAATGGAAAGAGAAAGGATAAACATTTTCATTATTATAAGGAGAAAGTGGGATGTTAAACTTGAATCATTGAACCTCTACAGTTCAGTAAACCTGCAGGGCATCCTCCATTCAATTTCAAAGTCTCAGAGTTGTTCTTAAGATGGTGGTTTATTCTCCTTGGGGCCACATGGGGACCCACCCTTTCCACAGGCTTGCCCAATGGCCATTTTCTTGGTTCTACCCTCATCAAGCATCTGGGTGTCTACCAAGCTCCAGACCTCACCCTCCAAGAGTTTTGGGGTGATTACCACACCTTATCCAATCTTTGGGTTAGAGTCTTAGACCCCCTAGTACAGTGAGGTGAAGACAACATTCCCCTAACCTTTGGCATACAGGCTCAACCCTCTCAGAGCTACCAGTTGACCACCTGGCCTTCCCTCATCTTTGGCATACAGGCTTAACCCTCTCAGAGCAATGGGTTGACCACCTGGCCTTCTCTAATCTTTGGCATATAGGCTCAACCCTCTCAGAGCAATGGTTTGATGACCTGGCCTTCTCTAATCCATGGGGGACAGGTACACCCCTCTCAGACCTATGGGTTGTTGACCTTAACCGCCCTAATCTTTGAGGAATGTGCTCCACCCTCCCTGCACCCTGGGGTGGCAAAACTCTCCCAGAACATCAGGTGGGGACATCCACCCTCTTCAACTGCTGGGGCAAACTCACCCTCTCTGTACATAAGGGTAGGGCTCTTCTCTTGGCCCAAGGATATAATCTTAATCCCAGATCTCTGCATCCACAGTTTTCTTCTTAAAGCTGATTCTCCTTCAATCTCTCCTTTCCATGTTCTCTTTTGCCCAAGATGACAGTGGTTTTGTTCATACAGCTCTCTCCAAAACTTTGTTGGTTTAGCATGCAGGAAGCAGGGGTCCAAGCCATCAGACAGTAAGACTTTCCACAAGTCTTTCTGAGATAACTGCATCTTCAATTCTGATTTGCAAGTTCCAAGTTTAGTAAAGTCTTCAAATAGGGCACTTTCATGTGGGAATTTGATTTCCACAAACTTGGAAGTTCTAGAATCAGTTTCTGTTTTCTTTGTGCCCAAAAATTCAGTCCTTAATATATTTCACTCATCTAGTATTTTGCTATAAGCTGCAAGGAGAAGCCAAGCCACATTCTCTGAGTTTACCTTGGAAAGTTTTTAAGCTAAATGCTCTGGTTCACCATTTTCAAATTCTGTCTTCCATATAACACCAGGAGTTAATCTTGCTAAATTCTCTGCAACTTTAAAACATGGATTGCCTCTCCTCCAGTTTCCAATAATAGTTTTGTCATTTACTTCTAAATCTCTTTAGTGTCCATATTACTATCAACAGTCTCTTCAAAGTGATCTAGGCCTTTTCCATCAAGCATTTTACAATTCCTCCAAAAAATACCCCTTACCCATTTAGAAAACTGTTACAACATTTTGGTATATGCAAAAGCACGTCCCCACTCCTCGGTACCAAATTCGGTCTTAGTCAGCCAAAGGGGTGATAATGTGAAATACCAAAAATGGGTTGGTCTTTATAAAGGGTATTTATTTGGGGTAGAAGTTCACAGATACTAGGCCATAAAGCATTAAGTTTCTTCTCTCATCACAGTCCATTGCCATGTGTTAGAGCAAGACAGCTGCCGGCGTTTGCCAGGGTTCAGGCTTCTTGGATTCCTCTCTTCCCGGGGCTGCATTTCTCTCCAGGCTTAGCTCCTGTTTCCTCCACAAGATCAGCTGTAGATGATCAGGTGAACGGCTCGCTTCTCTTCTCCTGGGGCCTTCTTTCCAACATCAAAACTGCTTCTCTAAAACTGCTTCTCCAAAACTGCTTCTCAAAACTGTTCTTGCCATGCCTTTTGTATTTGATTCCCCACCCACCAAGGGGTAGGGCTCAATTAGGTTAGATTCATAACCTAATGATGCCCAGATAGATTAACAGATCAGTTTACAAGCATGATCCAATTATATTTTTGGAATTCATAATTACATCAAATTGGCCAAGGGTTACACCATTCCCCATAACAATGCCAAGAAACCTCTAATATTGAGGAGAGCTGATAAGGTACCATTCCATCATTACTGGGACCAATTTTGAAGGAAAATTGCTTGGCATATTCCATGTACTAATGTAACCATGTTAAAGTTGTGCCAGAGAGATCTCTATCTCTTAGAAGCCACACAATGTTGAACATTATTTTTTGGTATTCTTTTCTAATACTTCTGTTGATGATGGGGTAAAAAAAGAAGGTATTTCTACAGAAATAATTAATTTGTTGCTGAAAGGTCAGAAAATTAACCACCAAGGATGGAATAGCATATTTTTCACTATGAAATATTTTTATATTTAAAGTGTGCCACTAGAATAGGGAATGAACAGTGCTCATTACACACAAAATTCAAAGAGATGAAAATTGTTCATAAATACTGTTAATCTTTAGATGTATTTTCATCCAATTATTTTCCTTTATACACATAATGTTTCTTTATAAGTATACTTATGTGTTTACATAATTTTTACCACACAGTATTTTCATTTTGATCTATTTTTTATTAATCATTTCTAAAATCAAAATTTCATGTATTTTGCATTGGCTGGTACAGCATAACTAATTTCTTTCTCCCTGATAGATGGACAATTTTAAGGCATTTCAGGAAAAACATTGTGGAATTTCTCCAGTGTATTTTAGTATTATCATCTAATTCATCTGCACAGCACATATATTTTTGTAGTCAGACACAACAATATTTATACAACTAATTCTATTTTTTAAAGATTTATTTTATTTTATTTATTTCTCCCCCACATCATTTTTTCCACTTACTGTGTCTGTCTTCCTTGTTTCTTTAGAAGGCACTGGGAACCAATGCTGGGACCTCTGATGTAGGGGGGAGGCACATAATTGCTTAAGCTACTTCTGTTCCCTGCTTTGTTGTGTCTCTCACCATGTTTATTCTACTTGTGCCTTTTGTTGCATCATCTTGCTGTGCCAGCTTGCAACACTTGCCCACTGGTTTGCTCATCTTTTCTAGGAGGCTTCAGGAACCTCTGTTCCCTGCTTTGTTGTTTCTCTCTTTATGCTTTTTCTTCTTGTGTATCTTTTGTGTCAGCTTGCCAAGCCTGCACATCATGCCAGATCATTCTCTTCTTCAGGAGGCACTGGAAACCGAATCAGAGACCTCCCATGTCGTAGGCAGGAGCCCAGTCACTTGAGCCACATCTGCTTCCCATGTATAAGCTTTTATTAAATGAGAAGAAACATGACAGAAGAATACAAAAATCAGTGCTGAGATGAATAAATATTTTATAATTAATTTAATGGCCAAAGCTCACTTCTTGTATATATAACCAAGTGAATTGCTTTCTTGTGACTGTACTAATTAACAATAATGAAGTAATTATTACCTAGATTTAAAAGTAACTCCTTTTTCATTAGAAACTGTTTATACTCTGGAATATCAGAAGAGAATTTGATGGCATGGACTAAGGAATTATAAAATAATATTATATACTCAATGAAATTTTGGAAACATAATTCTTTTCTTCATAAAAAACTCAGTGATACTGACATAAGCTTATTTGAAGATTTAAAAGCCTCATCAATTTATTTCACAATTGGTGATCTCAGGCTTTAGGAAACATGAGAAACTAATGGAGATTTCTATGTCAATGCCACTCCAGTAGGGTCTGCTTACACCTTACAAAAACACCAAGATCAAGTATTTCTTCCTAGCATTAAAATCAATTTTTATACTCATAAAGTGTACTTTCAAATAATATAAGTAAAATATGAAGAAAGAATACTTTTTATAAGTCATAGTATGCACTAAGTGCTTGGTTTTTACAGTTCTATTGTGTGACATTTTCTTTCCCTTATCATCTTGTCTGAATTAGTCAAATGTTAGTAAACTTTTTAAATTGAGTGTTTTTAATTAGAATAATCAAAAGAAAATGACATCTGGCGTATTTCAAGCCAAGGAATTGATCACATGTTATGGGAGAGAGTAAGAGTATTGGGAGAGTCCGTTGAGAGAAAGATGAAAATTAATTAATGCATGGCTCATTTAGGAGGACTTTAGGGAAGGTACAGAAAGGGAGGTTAAAAAAAAGAATCAGAGACACTAGAGCCAAATATGAAGAGCCTTCTGAGAATAGCTAATATGGGCATTAAAGCATAATTTAATGCAAATAATATATATATTTGATTCTTATGACCAGCAAATTAAGTGTGCTATGTATTTGTTCCTATAGATTGAATAAATAAATAAGTGCAAGTTACTTGAAATTTTCTAAATGTGATTTGACCAAGAAAGTGATCTTTATAGGTTCTTGGGGGAGGACTTTCCATTTTCCCCAAGGGCCTTGCCATGCCCCTGACATCCTTCAGTAACACTCTTTCCTGAGCTTCCTGAAGGGAAGGCTGGCTAAGGGCTGCTTCCCAGCTGCCATTCCCCCTCAATGCAGAGGCCAGGCCACAGGGAAGCCTCCCGCGCCACCCCACACGTGGCCTCCACATGGGCCTCTGAGCCGGACGCCAGGGAGTGGTGGTCTGCTGAGCTGCACCTGTTGCGTCTTCTTCCATATCAGGGCTGGAGGTTTTGGAGCTGCTTCACAGTCCCGCCTGGGTGCAGACACTCCTGCCTCCTTCTGCCCCGGCTCCTCCCCTCCTGGCTGAGCCCCGTCACTGCGGAGGTAGGGCTGGGGCCTGTGGGGATTCATACATGTCTGTATTCCAGGATAGCGGCATCGTGGTGTCAGCAGAGGGCACGGCACGTTGTCCTCCTTGTTGCTGGCCCCGGAGGCCATTTCCTGGTCTGTACAGTGGGTTAGTAATTCCTGCTGGGGCAGGGCTGTCCTGGGAGTTCAAGGAGTTGAGAGCGAGTACTTGGCAATGACATCCATGAACTCTTGGGAGCACCTAGAAATCTGGCTGACCTGGAGGAAGGGATGGAGCCAGGGGGCTCCAGGTGGGCACCCCCCAGCCTGCCTTTGGTCCTCACCTCATTCTGTGAACCTAGCCTTGGCACCACGGTCCATTCTACATCTCTCTGGGTTTCCCAACAATGGGGACTGGTGGCAGCTCCAGAATCAGGAAGGGTAAGGAAAGACAGCTCAAGTCTGTCGACTGCAAAGCTGGGAAGCTTTGAGACACTGCAGGGGCCTAGGAACTGAAGGCCCAGCTCCCAGTCACACTCAGCTTTGGAAATGGCCATGGCCTTTAGGAGCTGGCCCACTTGTGGCTCAGGTGGATTTCAGGCTTCCTTGCTGCCCTGTTATTTGCCCTTTCAAATGGAAACATCTGGAGGAGAAATGGACTTTGGAATCATGAAGGCACCTGCTGCCAACCCCTGGGGCCCCAGCCCAGCATCCACCCTCGGCCATCCTTGGGTTGTGGCTGGAGCCGTGGCCTGTGGCTCTTTACCTCAGAAAGTTCTGGGCCAATCCACTCTCTATATGTGCTAGCTCATCTCTTGCCCTTCGCACAGGGCTCACTGCCTATAGGCTTAGGGCTGCATGAATTGTCTACTGCAGGTTTATGTGAGGTTGTAGCTGTTTGATATACAAGGAAGCTTAGGCCTGTGGAGGCCAAGGGACCTGCCCAGGCCCTCACAGAGCTTGTAATTAAATGTGTGCCAAGTCAGCCAGATGCCCACATTTGTGATCTTATGGCAGAGGGAAGGGAAAGAATCAAGGATTTCCTCCATTCCAGAGGCCTTTGGAGGAAGAAACATTAGTACAGAGAAGGCGCCTAGTGCTCCCCCCAGGCACGTTCCTCTCCAGAATCCTGCCTCTCCAGGTCTGGGCCCCCCACCCCACCCCCACCCTCCTGAAAGAAGCTTGAGGATCTAGGAAATGCTCTGGAGTCTGTGGCCCAGAGCCCAAGGTCTTGGGTGCAGCCTGGACACTGCCTGCCGATCCCTCTGGCCCCCCATCTTTGGGCCTCCCATTTTCTGATGTGGGGCACAGGCACCTCAGCCCTCCTTCCCACACCGTGCTGCCAAATTGCTTACATTTTGTTATTATAAAATAAATAAAGAATAATCAATTAACAAAACAAAGCCAGTAGGTAGACCAGATGACCCAACAATTCTACTCCTAGATATCTACCCAAAAGTATTGAAAACCCTCCTCTGTACAGAAATTTGCAACATTATCCACACTCACCCATAGATGAAAACCTCTCAAATGCCCATCAACCGTTGAATGGAGAAGCAGAATGTGGCCTGTCCACAGAGTGGAATATCACTCAGCCATGAAAAGGGATGATGTCTCAAACCAAGCCATGACTTATCTGAACCCAGAAACACAGAAGCCAGTTGCCATGTCACAAATGAGTCCATTTGTAGGAAACAGGCAAATCCGTGGAGGCAGAGAGCATATTAGTGGTTGTCAAGAGCTGGGGTCAAGGGAAAACCGATGGGGTCTCTTTTTGGGGTGATAAATTTCTGGAGCTAGATAGTGGTGATGGATACATAACATTGTGAATGCTAAATGCCAGAACTGTTCACGTTGATAAGTTTAAAAGGGTGACATTCATGTTAGGTGGAGTTTGCCACAATAAAAAGAACCATTTCTTGACACTTAAGCTTGATTTAGAAAGAAAAACAAACCAAAAAACCAGTAAGTGTACTGTCAAAACCACCTGGAAAAGGAGACAAGCAGGAATAAAAGTCTCTGGATGTCCCTGCACATCTTCACACCACAGAAGCTTCCAGACCCCATCTTTCTCCCCTTTCCCCAGCATCCTGCTAGGTTCATGCTAAGCTGGGGAAAGAGGTAGCCTGCCAGGCCTCAGTTTTTCTCGGATGCAAAGTCACCACCCTTCACGGATGAGGCCACGGAAGTGTCTGGAAGATCCCCAAGGATCAGTTCAGGCTCCGTGCTTGGCTGGGGAGAATGATGGCCGCAGGAGCCACGGGTCACCTTGGCCATGTCCACCTGCCCAACCCCTGCCCCTCTGAGCGGGCCCTGGCCCCCAGCAACCCCCTTGGTGGGACTTCCCCAGATGCTGAGCTTAGAGGTGTGATGATTAGTTGTCTAATGGAGAGCTCCTGCTTGCAACCACAGAGCTCCCTAATTGAAATATATGATAAACAATTAAGAGTAATTGGAATCAACTAAGAAATGATTTTTCTTGCTAACTGTACACAATGTGAGGCAGAATCTAATTACATTTTCCAAGTGCATGCACTGTTCCAGATCCAGTGACTGACTGGGAAAAAAGCAGGAGCATATTCTGGAAGGAGAGGCATCACCTAAGCATAAAAATGGGGCTGAAGTGGATGAGGGGAGGGGGCAGCTTGATCAAGGCCAGACAGAGGGAGGGGCTGGCCAGGGCCCTTGAGCAGGTGGGTTTTTGAGACATGGGGATATCCGTGTCATTCCAGAGGCCACTCCAAGCCCTGCCCAGAGCTGCCTGGAAAGGAGGACCTGGGCCTGTTTCACTCCAAGGAGGACAAACTGCTAATGAGGAGCCAACTAGCCCTGAGCATAGCCCAAGGGCCCAGGACAGGGAAAACAGGGGTGACAGACTCCCCTTTGCCAACATCTCGCCCCATGGTGCCAGCCGCAGCCTCTGCCCTGTCAGCTGTTCCAGCCAGGATTCTGCTCATAGCTAATTAGGGGATTTGGACAAAAGCATTTTTCCTCCAAGATTTGGATTCCTTTTTAAAGAACAAAGTCCCATAAAGCCTTCTCTGCACCCCCTCCCCAGTCTGCAGCACCTTTTCAGAAGTTGCTGCTCCTGGAACAAGAGCCCAGAACACTTGTGTGTTAGTCCATTTGTTCATTCATTCATTCCACCAAACTTTTGGGAGCACCCCAATTTGGAGGAAGCACTGAGAGGCCACATCCTCTGAGGAAGTCACCGTGCCTATTAACCATGAGACCCGGGAAAGAAGGGGGCAGTGGGCCAGGGAGCAGCATCCTCACTCCCCAACTCTGGGGAGTGGCTGTGCCATGGCCTGGGGAAGGGGAAGCAAGGGGGTGCCCAGCTCCCCCTATGCCACTTACACTGACCAAAGTCCAGGTCTTGAGGGATGGAGGCCATGGGGGTGGAGGAGAGAAGGGAGCCCCTGTGAAGTCTCTGTCCAGTCCTCCAGCCCTGCCCCTGCCCCAGGCCCCTGCCCCAGGCCCCCAAGGTGGGGAGCCAAGGTGGGGGTGCTTCCTTATCAGATAGAATCTATGCTATTCTCTGCTTTCAGACGCACTTCCTCTGCCTGAAAACCAAGCTTCTAGAACAGAGGACTGCCCTGACCACCTCACCTGCTGACCCCATGCAGGCCCAGGAGACCCCTGGCTCTCATTTCTGCACCAGAGCCACAGATGAGAAAGCCTGGGAATTGGGGGGGGAGGGGGGCAGGGAGTGTGGGGGGGGCAGAGAAGAGTGGTGCCTGCTGGGTCATGTGCTTGGTGGCTCCCTCCTCAGCTCCTGCAAGCAAGGACTGTCTCCATTCTGGCCCAATGGGGGCCCCAGCTTGAGGACCAGCATAGGGTCTCCCCAAATCCTAGAACCTCCCAGGTCACTGATTTCCTCTAATTAGCCTCACACTGGCCCACATGGCAAAATGATGCTTTATCTCTGCCGAGGGAGGGGCAGCAGGTGGGAGCTGGTGGAGCCATTTATCACTGGATTTGAAGCTTGGGGCCCGGGGGACAGGGGTGTGTCTGAGGACCCAGAACCAGGAAAGTGGCTGGAGAAACAGGACAGGGGCATGCACAGGGAAGTCTCATGCTTTTGGGTTAAAAGAGATGGGGGTGGCAAGGGGAAGGGGTGGCCCAGCATGGGGACAAGACCCTGTGCCTGCAAATAGCCCTGGCATCTGTTGAGTGCATGCTCAGGGGTGCAAGGCAGTCTGCAGTGTGACTGCTTCCAGCTCTGGCCAGGCAAGGGTTAAAGGCTGCAGCTTGAGTTGACAAGTCCAAGGTGAAGTGGGTGGCCAGAAGGCTCAAAGGCATCCTTAACCCCTCTTGGCTAAGAATTCTGGCTGTTGTCCTCTGAACAGATTCTCCCATCATCACTTGTGGATAGGAATCAGAAAGCTCTGGCAGAAGAGGATGCAGCTTTTGATCTTAAAAAGATAGGGAGTACCCAAGCCTCCCTCCCAGGGACTTTCGGTGCCATCCCCTCTCTCACAGCCTGCTACCACTTCTTCCTGGGGAAGGAATTTCCCTCAGCCTTTCAGTGCCTGCTGCAGGGCGCCTAGGGCTGGGGCCAGAAAGGGGTCCACAGGAGCTGGGGTCAAGAGGCAGAGTAACAGTGGCAGCTGATATCCACTGGGGGGTCGCAAACCCTCCCCGAGTAGAGTAATTGCCTCCCCAGGAAGGTGCACAGAGACTCAGGACCTCTTCTGGTGAATGCTTTTTCCCTTGCACTAAAACCCACAGTTGTAGCAGCTGGAAGAGAGGAGGGCATGAGGGTCCCCTTCTGGTCAAAGGATCTTGCCAACTTCTTCTGCCCTCCCTGGCTCTAACCCCGCTGTGAGCCCATGCCCTACCTCTCCAGCTTCCCTGGGGTGCTCCGCCATTTGGAGGGTGGACAGATCAGACCATTCCCACAGTGCTCCCTGAACTAGCCAGCTGAGGTCCTGCCCCACTAAGCTCCATCCTTTCCACCAGGCACCCACATCCAGATGGCGAGAAGCACTGGGGGGCTGTGGGAGGGGTCGTACCCCAATGCATAAACCTGCCTAAGAGGAGTTGCCATGCCTGGTTTTGGCCCCGAGTGTGCCCCCCACTTCTGCACAGACCCCCATGGCACAGCTGCAGTCCAGGCCCAAAGACACCCAGGCTGAGCTGTCAGCTGGCACATGGCCCATGGGCCGAGAGGTTGCCTGGAGCTTTCGGGGGACTGACCTCCCGCCCATAAGTGCCCACAGGTTCCAGGTAGTATCCCTTGTGGCCCGCCTTGGGTGCTGCCCAGGGCCCATGGCCATGCCCGGAGAGTGTGGTTGGCTCCAACGAATGTAAGGGGACATGGACCATGCCTGGCAGACAGCCTGGAGCCATCTGGGGTGAGAGCCAGCTTGGGTCCTGCCCGCCTGACTCCCACAATCACCAGTTCATCCTCACTGCCTAACAGAAATGGGGGTGTAAAGAAGGCACACCCTCAGCCTGGAGAAAGGGGTTTGGTTGGAAATTGTTCTTCTCCCTGTGGGGAGGGGCCAGAAGGGCTGCTGAGGCTGGGGGCTTCAATCCCTATTGACACAGGGGCCTTCCTTGAGCAGGCCCTAAGGAACCCTGCACAAGCTCCAGGGAATAAGCTCCAGGCTGCTTGCCTTGGTGCAGAAGGAAACAGAGATGCAGAGGGGTTGGGGGAGCACCAGGACCCTACCCAGCTGCAGAGGCAGTACATGAGGCTGGCTCTGGGGCCACTGTCCTTGCTCGCACCAGTGCCCCTGGCCTGACCCTGGGCAGAGTCTCATTCCAGGGTCTGATAAAAGGGGCAGATGCCAGCATGATAGGGTGTCTGCTGGACCCTCAGTCCTGGAGGAGGGTTATGTGCTACATGACGGGGCCCTGGCAATGTGGGAGACAGCTGCAGCCTACAACCGGGAGCTCTAGCCTTTGAACTGCGAAGGTCCCTGCCTGTTTCCTACTTGTCTTCCTAAGAGCCCTGGCTGTGGCAGCAGGAAGAAAGCACAGGGACGTGGCAGGTTCTTCAGCCTGTCGTGGGAGATGGGGGAAGGGAGGGGGGCATCAAGTATGAGGAGGCCAGAGGTGCCTGTGGACCACCTTAAAATGCCCAGGCTGGCCCCCACAGAGAAGGATCCAGCCCCAAATGTCAGCAGGGCCAAGGGGTGAGATCCTGACATGGACATGCCACAGCTGGAGGCTGTGGGCAGGGGCAGTGCTTGGGGTCCTCTTGGAGCTTCTACCTGCACCCAAGACCCCCATGCCAGCAAACCCAGCCTCCCTGAGGCATGAGGCACAGGGTCCAGAGGAGGTGCTCAGTGGCCCAGGCTCACCTTCTGCAGTACCCTGAGACCCCAGCCCCCTTCTCCTTTTGCCAAGGGGTCTTGGAGGAAGCCCTAGGGTTTCAGGCATGCCCTTCCCCTGAAATTGTTTCAGTGCCCAACTAATGGGAGAATCTCAGGCTCACGCTGTGCCCAAGGCTGGGTACCGCACTCCTGTCCCTATGAGGGAGGAGGTGGCAGCACCTGCTTCCCAGGACACTGTGAGGATGGGGGGCAAGAAGTGGGGTCACCCAAGCCTCCCCCATCCCTCATTCAAGGCAGGCTGGCATCCAAGGGCGTGTCTCCATCAGAACCCCCTTCTTCCCTCCGATTGTACACTCCCACCCACCGGGCCACTGGCCCCCGGCCAGGCTGGCTTCGAGCCCCAGATGCCTGCCCATAGCCACGGCGTGATCTGTGGGCCTTGGGGAGCCAGTACATTCAGCATCAGTGAGCAAGCAGATCAGCACTGGGCAAGTGGCTTATTGTTAGGTAAATGGAAGGCCTTCTCGGGCCCACTGTGTTTTAGCCTCAACTGTGCGACAGGAACGCTTGAAGAGGACTCATGGGGCAGGGGCGTGAGGGGACCAGGGAGAGGGCCCCAACGCCAGTGCCAGCTCCTTGGAGGCAGGGCCAACCGTGGACATGGCCTCTCCCAGACCCTGGCACCCATCAAGGGGCGAGGCCACACCTGGCTCAGGGAAGTTTGAGCCTGAGCTTTCAGCTTCAAGCAGTCCTAGCCGAGGGACAGTAGAGAAGGAAGGAGGGTGAGGACATGGCACAACAGATTTCAAATTTCACAGTTAATTGCTGTGAGGGTCGCCCCCTCTCAGGCTCTCAGGCCAGGGCCTTCCTCTAGCCAAGTTGTTGCCTTGGCCCACGCCACCCTCTCCCATCCGTCCAGCCAGCTGCAGTGGGCCCTGGGTGGGTTACCCGTCACAGCTGGTGGGTGATGGGAAGCCGGCTCCTGATGGGGCCATTTTCTCCCAGACACCTGCGACCGACCCTGGTCCAGTGAGCAGAGGATCCCTCCCCTCTCCCCAGCACCAAGGGAGCCAGAACGCCCCAAGGGGGGGCACAGCACCTGCCAGTGATGCTGTGCTCTTTCCTGGGCAGACAAGGGGCCCTTCATTCTCTCCTTCTATCACCTGCAGTGGGGGCTACACAAGGGGTGGGGAATTGTCTTCTCTGGACATTGCCCTTGGCTGATCTGTCTCTGGGATGGCCTCAGGGGTGGGTCAGAAACTTCCAGGCCAACCCTGGCAGCCTCTGCCACCCCCAAGCCAAGCCCTTCTTGAGCCAACCGTGGTCCCCAAGACTCAAGCCCAGGCCAGTCATCAGGGCCCTTGCTCCCTCTTCTGGGGGGACCACAGGGACCCTGGACACCCCACATCTGTGCCTTTGTCTCCATGGTGGGCATGTCTAATGCTGATGCTGCAGGACTGAGCCACAGTCCCCCCCCTGCGGCCCCACCCTGGGCAGGCTAATCAATCCCGAGAGCAGAGGGCAGCCTCGCGGCTGGTGTCCTCTTATGCCATCACCCCTGGCTCCATGTGGCCCTTCATTCAGGCAGTGGCTTTGCAGGTCACAGGCCATGGGAGATTTCCTCAGAGATACTCCTGTGTCCCAGGAGGGGCTTGTGGGCTGTGGGTAACCAGTTCAAGAAGACTTGTCCTAGAGTCAGGAAAATGGGCAATGCAGTGGTTCCTGGGGTGGGGCTGAGCCAGGAACAGCCCTCCCAGGAGAGGCAGTGCCTCTGTGTGTGTGGTGGGGTGGAGCTCAGAGACCAGAGTTCTGGGGATGGGTGTAAAATGAGGCCTCCAAGCAACTGGGGTCTGCCCACACACATCCATCTTCCCTTTAAGGACAGTAGCACATTCTCCAGCATCATTCAGGTGTCAGCCGGCATGCTCAAGGACTTGGGCCCCAGGGCACAGCTGACTCCGAGGCCTGGGCTGGCATCTCACTAGGGTGAGTGCCCCCCCATACTGCCCATTAGGGCAGGGTGTGCTGTGTCCAGCTCTGATGCAACAACTTGCCAAATTTGACAATTGAGAGGGGATGGGTGAAAACTGTGTTTAGGTTTCAATTTAGGGACACAGATCCTGCTTTTCCTGTGCTTGTGTTGGAGGGCTTATGCCAGGGCCTTGGTGCTTGGGCCAGGGTCAAGTGACCAGCTAAGAGGTCAGCACCATTGGAGGTGCTGGCGACCCTCAGCCTGCACATGCTGTCATGATGAGGCTGTTGGGATTTGTCCTTGGGGATGGGGCATCAGCAGAGTCTTTCAGCAAGGATTGGACGGATGGATGGACAATGGATGGATAATGAATGGATGATGGATGGATAGGTGGATGGATGAGTGGATGGATGATGAATGGATGGATGGATGGAAGGATAGATGGATGAGTGGATGGATGAAGGGATGGATGAATGGAGGGAGGGATAGATGGATGGAGGGATAGATGGATGGACGGATGGATGGATGATGGATGGGTGGATGGATGGGTGGATGACCAGTCAGATTTGTGTTCTGGGAATCCTCTGCCACCTGTGGCAATGTGGAACATGTGGTGGGGATTGTTTAGAGGGCTGGGAGTGGTCAGGTGAATGTGGCATGTAGGACAGGTGTGGAGGTCGAGGGTGGCGATAACCAAGGTGGCCCCAGAGAGGAGGAGAGAGGGAGTGGATGGGGTGAGAAGCCCACAGAGCATGTCCCCTTGTGCAGTTCTGCCTCAGGCTGTCCCTTCCCTGGGACTCTCAGATCCCCCTGGTCCTGCCTGGGGGTCCTGCTATGTACCCTGCTTTGTTGAGAGGCTGGGTGGGAGCAGGGACTCTCAGATCCACAGGAGTCAGCCCATCCTCACAGCATCACCACCAGGGCTGGCTTCTCTGACAGTGGGAGGTGGGGGTCCAGGAATAGCCAGCCTTCTGCCCACTGCTGGACCCCATTTGGGCCTCTGACTAGAGGGTCAACATTTAGCCCATCCCAAGATAGAGAGAAGGTGATGACTCCCCACTCCAGCCCCAGCAGGCTGCTCCTGTGTTCCCGACAAGCCCTAAGCACAAGACCAAACCTGGGAACTCCTACACCCAGCCTGCCCTCCTTGGGCCATCTACCAGCTGTGGAATGGGCTGGAAAAGCCTCCTTCATCATTAAAAAAGCTATTGCATGATCACTGCCATGACCAGGCCTGGTAATTGCCCTGGAGAAAACACTCCTTGTTGGTGAGGTTCTGGACTGTGGTACCTGCCCCTTTTACTGCTTGGGGTTAGGGGTGCTTGGGTACTGGGGTCACTGCTCCCAGGATCCCAGGAATGCCCACTCCCTGCATGACTGCATATCTGGTCTCTGTGCCTGGCCAGGGAGCTGGGGACCTCTGGCCTTTGATTCCTGGGCATCTCCCAGTGTCTGGTGGGGTCCCCCTGGACTGCCTCCATTGATAGGTGTCTCGCCAATCTCCCTGAGGACCCCAAGACAGGGGTCCATTTGGAGAGTGGGATGAAGACATTTTTCTAGGGAGGGGTGGCCTGTGCCACTTCTACCAGCTTCCAGAAAAACCTACCTTCACCATCACGGGCCATGTGGAAGTAAAGCTTTGAACACTGCCCACTGTGCCATGTTCTGGGTCATTCCATGCCAGGGTGAGACCTCTGCACCTGGGTCAGTGCAGACCCTTTCCAAGCCCTCGTGGAGGCAACTCTGTGGCCTTGTCATTCCCAGCTAGTTCTTCATGGGTAGGTCCATGGCACCTGAGGGATGTGTCTTGACACCTTAAGGAATTCCAGACTGGAAGGGCCAACCATTGTGTATGATCTTCCCCAGAGAATGAGTACAGAACCACACAGGTGCCAGAGACGGTGCCGATCCTGCCCACAGCCTTGAGGCTGACAAGGCTCCTGGGTCCAGGAGGATGGATAGGGGAGTGCTGGGCTGCCACCCTCTCTCCACCCAAGGCCCCAGGATTAGACCATGCACCAGGCTCAGCACCCCACATGTCCCCTAATTATCATCACAGCCTGGAACACAACTTGGGGGCCAGGGGATACAGAGGTGCGGATACAGAGGTGCGGGGACTCCCAGGTGACCAGGCCCCAGGCAGAAGGCAGTTGGGACCACGAAAATGAGATGATATTTTCCTTCCTTTCTCCCCAGCCAGGAGAGCAGAGGCAGGATGGGGGCAGCAGCCAGCCCCAAGGGTGGGTGCTCAGAGTGCAGGAGGAGGTGATGGTGACATGGAGCAGGGAGCCAGGGATGCACACAGCTGGGTAAATGCCACTTAGGGGGTGGCGTCCACAGTGGGCACCCTCCCTGTACCCTGTACATGCACTGGGCCCCCAGGTCTGGGGAGCAACCGGGAAGGCCATTAGAACCCCATGAAAGGACAGTGTCTGCTACAGGGGAGTCCCTGAGGGCCCGCTTCACCCCCAGGCCAGGGCAGGAGAGAAGGGGGTGGCCAGAGTGTGCAATTGTTTTTAAACTCTGTTTTTAAGAGGAGTGTGAGATTTATAGATTCTTGAGGGGAAAAAAAAATTGTAACTTGAGTAAATCAACAGATCATTTATTCCTGGCCTGTTTCCTCTGGTCTCTGGGAGCTTCCAGCCCACTGTCCTCATGGAAAACCACTCACCAAACATGCTCACACCCTTACATATGCATGCTCACCCACACACACATATACATGCTCACACCCACACATAATACAGGCCACATGCACACAGGAGTGCCACTCCTGTCCTGGGAAAACCTAAGCCCCTGTGCAGCTTACCCCCCTGGGCAGCGAGGTGGTAGAGGTGTGCTCCAAAACTGGCCCAACTCCCATTCCATCCCTGGAGCCAGGGACCTGCTAACAAGGTTATGATACAAGCCACTTTCTGGGAGAGACTCTCTGCCCCTGCAGGCCCCCCAGGTGTGATTCCATGACCTCAGACCTCTCCCTGAGCCCTTGGGGGACTGGGAGGTGGGTCCCAGCCACTGCCCAAAATGCCAGCCTGCTCAATGAAGAGAAGCCTGGGCTTCTTGGATGACCCTTTCACCCTTTGTACTCCCAATCACTTCCTTGACCTTCGGAGGGAGAAGGAGGATTCCAGGCAAGAGATCCGACTGAGTCACACATCGAAGCCAAGGCCCTGCAATGATGCCCCTGCTCTGCCACTGCTCTGGTGGCTTTCGGGGCTGCCGGCCCAGGAATCTCAACAGGCCCAATTTGCCAGGTGCCATCGAAGCTATGTTTCTGCTCCCTGGGGAAGGACAGCTTCCTCCTGACTTAGCACCAGCTTTCCAAAGGGGAGTTGGCACAGGACTCCCTGGCTGCCACCCTAACCATTTCCTCCTGTTTGCAGCCATTTACTGCATTCTCCACGTAGATGAATTAATTGCAGTGCTCAGGCCCTTTATTATTCATTCACAGTTGCAATTTTCCAAGGAAAGCAGGTAGAGTGCTGGCAGCAAGCTCAACTCCCTTGGTGTTTTTATTACTTTTTATCGTTACAAATCTTTCAATAACTGGGGGAAGAAACCTTTCATTGCCTTTTTGGCATGCCTTAACTACCCAGATGATGGCTGGTATTAATAAATTTACTTTTATTACTTGCAATTTGGAAATGTGGTTATTGAGAGCCCTTCCCCTAGAGAGAGGTTCAAAGGCCATCAGGGGTTTTCTGCCAAGGACAGGGCAAAGAATCCCAAGTTGGAAAAGAAAAAATGTGTGTGTGAAATGTGTCAAAGCTCCTTTTCTGCATTTTCTGGCTTTAAATGGTTGAAGAATAAGCAAAAGAAGGACAAGAAAAAAGAATGAATTTGAGCCACATGATAATTTTCTTAAAAGAAAAAAAAATCCTCACGAATAGGAACAAGTTTGGGAAACCTGTAGGTTAATGACCAGGAGGAGGGTTGGAAAGGGCCTCAAAAGATGTTCTTAATACAATTATTAAAAGTCTGATACCGTGTCTTCCCTTGTAATTGAATTTCGCAGCATAATTGAAGAAAAGCCACACACACAAAAACTTGTATTAAAAAATGAGGGTATAGTTTTCTTCAATCAACTCCGGCTCATGCCTGCAATTACCCTGAGCCTTTGCAAGCCCTTGCTGAGCTGCTCCGAGGATGGGCCTGGGAGCTGCCATGGGTGGCGAGCTTTCATGTGCCTCTCAAACCCTTCTTTATTGTAAGGTTTCAAATTAGCACTAGCAGCAATGAGCAAATTTGATCATTCGATCTCAAATTAGTTCACATAATGTGCCAGTAACCACTAACCAGTGCATTACAAAGAGAAAAATGCATCTTTCTGCAGTTGGGATATAAAGTTAGCTAGTCTGTTGTTCTGGGTTTGGAAATTTTTTGGATCTTTATTAAAAGGAAATAATCCTGCAAAAAAGCGTGCGTCCGTCATGGGGCAGGTGGTGTCCGGAGGAGGTGCCTGGGTGGGCTCCAGGCTGGGGGGACGCACACGCCCTGGGCCTGCCCTCAAAGGGCTTTCTGGAAGAGCTGGGTCTGCAGCCCAGGGCAGAAGAGGACCAGCGACCAGGGCGCCGTCACGTCCATGAGTCAGGACCTACTGGCAGAGCGGATCTGGGTGGGAAGCTAGGAGACGCTGGGAAGCCCTGACGGGTCCTGGCAGACCTGGAGACCCCCAGCCTCACACCCTGTTGTCCCACAGGAAGTTGCCCAGTGGAAGCCGAAGGCAGGCCCTGAGCACTCTGAGGGTACGGGCTCCATTTGCCCCTCCTGGGCTCCAGAGGGGAAACAAACATGGGTCTGGCTAGGAGGTGGCCTCAGGCTGGTTTTGGCCTTGTACTTCTCCCAGGTAAGGGCCAGCCACTCCCCACAGACACCTGTCCACGTGGGATGAGCCGGAGGCTAGCGCCCCTCATGCTGGGGCAGTACTGGCACTGGCCGCACCGTTGAACCCTCATGGGGTCGAAAATAGGGTCAAGAACGGACATGCTCCTGAGTTTACCGGGCCCTGAACTGTCAAGCACCCAGAGCTCGGGTCCTGGGTCTTTCATCACAGCCCCCTCCCCTTGTATCACTGCCTCCAGCCATGCTGTAAATCCCATTCTCTCTAGTGCTTGGTGTATACCATTGGCATTTAATGAGTGCCTGTTCTTTCTAGGCATGTTCGAAACAGACATTGATTTTGTCTGAGACAGCATTTTCCTTTTATCACTGTTATGAGAGCCAACGTTTTTCCGGAAATAACTTCTGAAAGGCATGCCTGGATCGTGAATACATGTGATCCCAGCACACAGGGGAAATGTTTTCAGATCACACACATGTAGGTACCTGCACAGGCCCGAAAAGCGCTGCGTGTGCTCACCCGCAACTGCCTCCCTCCCTGCCAAGTCCTAGGGAGGGAGCCTCCAGAAAGCTCCAAGCATGGCCCTGGACTTGCCATCTCTGCCCCAGGACAGAGGATGCTGCCCCAGATGGGCTGGAACAGAAGCGGCTCTTTATCTGGGTGGCTGGGGGCTGCCTGAAAGCCAAGGTCTGTTCTCCCATCTGAAGGGTGAAAGAAATGCAAAGGCTGATACCGACCCCTGAGATGTCACTCCAATTGGGACCTACCTTTTCCAGGAGGTCACACCTCTCAGTGGGCAGGGGACACATTCCCCCCCATCCTGGGCCCCTCACCCCCCTGCTCGATGCCAATCAATAAAAATGGAGGGACCAGGAAGGGAAAAGCCTGATTAGAAATCAATTCGCTGGGGAAGCTCTTCACATAGCAAAGGAGGCCCTGCTGGGAGAGAGAGGACCCCTGGGTTCTGAGGTGGGGTCTTGCCTCCGAAGGTTCAAGACCCTGAAGTCATGCTCCCTGCACCCGCCCTGCCTGCCAGGTTCAGGAGATGCTCACACCCAATTAGTTATTCTGCCATCCCTGTCAGCTCACCACGATGCATGGTGTGTCAGCTCACACAGTCATGGACCCCTGGCCCCCATGTCAGCTCAATGTCACAGATGCCCACTAGGCCCATGTGCCATGTCACCATGATGCACCAAGGATCCCCCCAGGCCCACGAGTCACCTCACCACAATTATGGGTGCTACCACAAATGGAGTAGACACTATTCCAGGGGAAGGAATGGCACATCTATATTTCCAAATCACCAGGAATAAAGTTATTGGCAAACCTCAACCAGGTATCTCTTGGTCAACCACTCATCTCTAATGGCAGCTGAGTTGCATCTCAGGACAAGAGTGAGAATTCACAATGTCCTTTGGTTGCAAAATCTTCTATTTTCTCCATCATGAATGAAACTGAAAACCAAAAATGACACCCAGATTCATCTAAAAGCAGAATAATTTACCTTCTATGGCTCAATTGTCATAAACACAGGAGGCTGTCAAGAATGCAACTAGGGCAGTGCCCAGTTCTGGGAGGATGTGGTGAAACAGGGACTTGCACACTGCAGGTGGGAATGTGAAATGGGGTCACTGCTCCTTAGGTTAACCACAGCTTCATCCCCCACCCCAGCAATTCCACACCTAGGTCTGTGTCCCGGAGAACTGAGAAGACATAGCTGAACCATACGTGGTCACCTGTGCACAGCAGACCACGCATGTCCCCAAAGTGGAAACAACCCAAACATCCATCACTGATGAACAGGTCAACAAGATGTGGTCCATCCTACAACGGAGTAGAATTCAGCCCCAAAGAAAGGAAGCTCTGGTCCAGGCTACAAGGAAGAGCCTTGAAAACCTGAGGCCAATGGAAGGAAGCCAGTTCTGAAAGACCCCATATAGTATGATTCCGTACACAGGAAATCTCCAAGACAGGCAAATCCATCCAGATGAAAAGCAGATTATGGTTGCCAGGGGCTGGGGGATGGACAGTGACTGCTGATAGGCAGTGGGTTTCTTTATGGGGTGATGAGAATGTTCTAAAATTGGCTGCACTGATGGCTGCACAACTATGTGAATATACTACAAACCAAGAAACTGTAAATTTTAGCTGGTTGAATTGTTTGATACGTGGGTGCTAACTGAATAAAGCTGTTTAAAAATGCAATTATTGCACAGCACAAACAGGTTCAGCAATCACAATTTTGTGCGGAAAATTCCAAATTTCTCCCAAATGCCCTAAACACGTCTGCAAGAAGAGCTGTGCTGTGTGGCAGAATTTCCCAGGGACCATCTCCCCTGTGAGGTGTGTCGGCAAGGGTGGGCCTGTGTCCAGGCCTCCAGGACCTGCCAGGGGGTAGTTTTCCAGGAGAGAGCAGGTCATCCTGTCCACCATGCAGGTCTTCTATTTGGGAATTTCTCGAACACTCGACGTATTCCTGACTTCTTAAACACTGCTATGTGGCCCTCATTACAATGTTGACTGTTCAATGTTGCAAAGCAGGGGTGATTCCAATGCACAAAGCTGCCCCCTCTATGTGCCCCCTCCACCACCACCACACCTCCAGGGTTGTCCTCTGCCGTGGTTTCTTGGATCTCCTTATGGCGTGGAGGTTGTGGTGCCTCTCACTGCAGTCAGCTGATGGTGTGGCCATCGGGTGGCCTGGCTGAGAGAACCCTGCATGACCTGCAGGAAACTTGGATCTTGGGGGCCCTGCCCCCCCCTCACAGCACTGGGCCAGGTACCACTTCTGCAGGACCGACACAGATGCTTGCCACCTGTGCCTGCTCTGTGTCCAACATGTGAACACGAGGAGGATGCATGCTTCTGACTCATCCCCAGGCGAGTGGGCCAGTGGGGGTCCCACTTTGCTCTGCCTTGCCCTCAGTAACTTCCAACAATTAGGCCTTATTTAAAAGGGGCAGTGACCAGGTGCACCGGCAGTGGTGGCCAGGAGATGACAGGGTAGGGAGTGCAGCTGAGGGCCCCCCGGGGTCCTGGAGGGCTGGGGGCAGTTTCTCTTGCCCTCAGGTACTTCAGTCTGTGTAATGGCAATAGCGGCTCTCCTCAGCTGGCTCTTCCTCCTTCCTGCAAGGTACTGTGGGGATGCCCATGGTGCAGATGGAGAAACCGAGGCTCAGGAGGAAGGGTTCCCTGGGGGTCAAGTGTGGGGGTCGGCGTCAGCCGCCTTGGCTTGCTTGTCCATGGATGCTGGTGGCCAGCACAGGCTGAGATGGTCCCTGGCCCGGCTCCTACCACGAGCGGCCCTGGGGCCCTGACGGACAGTTGGTGCCCCCAGAGGAGCTCCTGACTTTCAACAGGGACAGCAGGAACATGGCCCTTGCTCTTCCACAGTCTAGGGATGCCCCCCCCCTTTACAGCTGCAGGCCCCGGGCACCCTCTCTGTGGCTCTCCAAGTTGGGAGCCTGGGCCCCCAGTTGAGATAATAAAGCCTCTGGTGAATGAGCAGTATGGATTTCTTCACGACTAATTTCTGTAACTATCACTCTCTGAAAGACAGCTCAGGGCCCTTCCCAAACAGAGCTGTATTATGTGGCAAGGTTGGTGTCAGCATATCCCATTTTAGGGATCTAATGGGGCCTGCCCATGATCCACACATCCCATGATCCACCTGATAGCCCTGCTCAAGCTTATTCCTCTGTGTATGAATCATCCTGAAGCCCAGAGCTTTCCCAGGCCATGCAGGCTCATCCTTGGAGGGGTAAGGATGCAGGAGACACAGCTTCCTGAATGGATGGTCACCTGGCACCTGTCCCCAGTAGGGGAGGGTCTGGCCAGGCCCAGCCCGGTTTGGGCTCTGAAGTGGCGTCATGGAAAGGGGCCACTGGCCATGGAGCAGAGCAGGGTCTTGCCAGCTGAGCTCCATCCCTACCTTCTGGGAACTAGGCAAATGCCATCCTCTGTGCCTCAGTTTCCTCATCTGTAAAATGGGGGTGCTGGGAGCACCCCCATCTGCCATTGTGAGGATGAAGAGAACCCATATGTGCTCAGGGCTCAGAACCCCCAGCCTGCCAGATGGGTGTCTTCTCTTTGGTCTCAAGCCTGTCAGGGCCCACACATGCACTTTATATGTTTCCATTAGGGGGACAAACCCCAAACACCACTTACAACACAGATTCTCTGCCTTGGGGAGCAGTGCAGCCCCCCAGAAGCATGCTGACATCCTCCAGACCCTGGGGCTGGGTCTCTAGGCTTCTGTCCACTCTTGGTCCTGGTACCCCAAAAACACACAGCCCTGAGCAAGGGCCTGATGCTCAGCCTGCCCTGGCCACCCCCTGTCCAGCCTCAGGGGTGCCGGCTGCTCCTCCTCCAGGAAAACCTGCCCTCACCTCCCCCCACAGCATTCACTCCGCCAGATGCCCCTCTTCCCAGGGCCAGTCCGGGCTCTCAAGGACCTCAGGCCTCCCCCCATGCATCCCCCCCAGGCCTCCCCCCATGCATACCAGGGCCCCCTGAAGGCACCGAGTGGGCCGGTGAGCTCAGGGAGTGCGGAGAGTGGGGAGGGGCCAGGGGACATGTGTCTGTGTCTCAGGGGACACTGATCAGCCCATCAGCCTTAAACCCACCACCCACATGCAGTGAGGTTTGTGCCATTGGTTCGGACCTCACCCAGACCCTGATCCCAGGACACTGTGCCTCAATTTCCACACTAGCCTTAGGAGAATCCGGACGATTCCCATTTTAAAGGCACCCCCCATGGGGCCCAGTTGCCAGCTGGCTCCCCCCACATCTGTCTGACTATGGAGCACCTGGATCTGGGGGTGGCATCAGGATTCCTGGGGCATCTGCTAACCTTCAGATTCCCGAGGAACCCTGACCCATAGTAGGGGCCCAGGCCACAGTTTGTCGGTGTATTTGATGCATACCCGGGTGCTGAGGTCATAGTCGGGCAGCCCTGCCCCCGAAACCCCGAGTTCAGAGCCTCCTCTGTGGTGCCACAGGTGTCCCCCCGCCCAGAGGAGAGTGCCCTTGAAGGTACAACTGGTTAAATGCCTGCATCTTGCATGGCAGAGAGGTGCAGCCTGCAGTAAGTGGCTGCGTCATCATGCTGCTCCTGCAGGATGAGCCCCAGGGAAGAGGGCCACAGGGTCTGCTCATGCTCTCACCTGCCCCACTTCCTGGGCAGTGGGGTCCCTCGTCTGAGCTTCACTGGGGTCCGCTGACAGCTGACTGTCCTGCTCTGCAGCTCTGTGGTAGGGCAGAACAGTGACCCCCAAGAATTTCCCCACCAGCTGGGGTACACAGCCTGCAGAGAGGCCGCTTTCTCGAAGCTACCATAATGGGGCCCATGCTGGGAGATGGCCATGCAGGGACTCCAGGGTCTGCTCAGAGCTGACCCTAGGCATCGGTGCCTCTGCCTGAGCATGGGGGCTGGGGGATGCTGGATTAGAGGTCACCCCCACATGGACACAGACCCAGCCATAGAGACCCTTGACTTTCCTTCTGAGGTTAATGTGGGGCTGCATCTTGGGGAGTCAGACTTTCATTAGCAGAAAGGACTGTTGAGCCTCTGGACAGCCATTCCACCTGATGCCCAGCAGTCGGCTGCCTCTTGGGGGTATCAGGCTCTCTCAGGGAAGACCTGTGGGAACCAATAGCTCAGCTGGCCTGGCAACTGCCCAGCTCCTAGCAGGACAGGCCCAGGGCTGGCTGGAGTCTAGAGCACCGGGGAGCTCTCAGACTCCTGGCAAGCTGTCTGGCTTGGGCTGGCCTTGGTGTACTTGCCTGTGAGATGCCAGTCGCCCAGGCTGCCTCTGGCCTCAGCGAGATACCTAGGACCCATACAGGTGTCTTCACCAGCTCGGGGACACCCATTGAAAGGAATGCAGCTGTGGGAGGCTGGGAATGACTGCGGGGCCCCAAACAGCACTCTCCTGCAACTGGACGGCCGTGGCTGTGCAGTTGAGGCCACACGTAGGGGTTCAAGCCTTCAGCGGTCCACATCCATGGCTAAGCTACTGCCTGCCCAGCCCAGGGCCAGGACCATGTGCAGGGCTGACTGGCACAATGGGCAGACCCTCCCCTGCGCTCTCAGGAGTGGGAAAGCAAGGCTTCCTCCTGGTGAGCTTCGGCACCCCAAGCACAGAAGCCTCTGTCTCACCCTCCTCGCTCTCACCGTTTTCTTAGGCAGAGCAGGGTACTACTGGTGAAGCAGGTGCTCTTGAGCCCCCAGTGCCCTGCAGGAACAGGACACTAACCGGCCTCTGACTCCACCCAGCAGCCTGAGCATCCAGCCCCAGCTGGTCAGCTCAGGAGCCCAGGGGCCTCAGCAAGGGAGGGAAGCCACACCATGGAGGAGAGTGACTGTCTCACCCTCTCCAACGGGGGCATGGCGGGGGCCGATGGGAAAGTTGTGCCTTCTCCTGAATGTTCAGGAAGGTTGTCCAGCGCCTACCCTGGGCTCCCTCCCACGCAGGCCTGTGGGCTGCCTTGAGGTCACGCCGGGCAAAGGGTTAACTGCACTTGTGCTTCCCTTGGCCCCAAAACGCAGCCCAGCTTTACCTCATGTGCTTCCCATTACCTACAGACCTTACACTAGCTTCGGTGTCCATGTCAACTTGATTAAATTACTGGAACCAAGGCGAGGGGCTTTACCTCCAGGGCCAGGGGCAGATGCTACCAGTGCCCAGGCTGGGGAGAGATTTACATCCGGAATGCTGACTTGAAAACTCCCATAATTGACTTTTGAAAAAATGGCATAAGCATTTAAATAGTCCTATCCTTAGGAGGGTGATGGTTCAGTGGAATAAGATCAATGTATTGAGTTCTTCAAATGTTCTTTTGATATTTATTTTGTGTTGTCTCCCTGGAGGGCTTTCAGGCTTTCCTTGGAGCCTGGCAGCTCAGGGATATCTGATTAGGCTTCCTGGGCATGGAGAAGGCTGGGGTGTTCTCAAAAGGTGGGGGATGGGGGGTGGGTCCAGAAGCCTCTTCTCGAAGGAAGTTCACGGGCCTTTGCCCAGGGGACCAGGCACCCCCTCCGCAGACGGCCGACCACCTGTGGGAGACTCCTTCGCCGCCAGCTGCAGCAGAGCTGGAAGCCGCAGCGAGCCCCTTTGCTAAAGTGTTTCCAGAGGAGGAACATGACTCCGGCTGCCATGCAAGTTGCAGCGTGGTCATAGGGCGCTCGAGGCTCAGCCCAGCCATGCCATCTGCCGCTGGCCTCCAGGGAGTGGGCAGGAAGGATGCCAGCAACACATGTCCAAGCCCAGATGCCAGGAACTCTCCCTAGGCCAGGGCCACGGGCAGGGGGTCTCTGCGTGTGGGTCTGGCCGTGGCTACAGCTGGGCCTCCTTATGGCTGAGAATGTTCTGCAGAGTTCCAGATATCAGGTGGATGTAAAGTGACCTACCAGTGAGCAGAAGGAACAAAGAGATAAAGGTGCGGGTGAGGGAGGAACCTGCAGAGGCAATGACAATGCTCAGTGGGCTGGCAGAATATGTCAGGGTCAGAGGCAGAGGGAGCCTAAGCTCACTCCACCCCGGGTTCCCGAGTTTGTCCAAGGACGAGGGCGACTTCCCACCATAGCCGGGAGCATCTCCTTCGGAATTGCTCTGGGCTAGCCCAGGGCTTGGGGGGCCAGAGGGTGCCAGCCGCCCGGCTCCTGAGCCACCACCCACACAGCAGGCACAAGCTCCGTGCCCAAAGCCTGCACTGGTGGAGGCATTCACCTGCTTCTGCCTCCCAAAGCTCATGCCAGGGACAAGTCCCTCTGTGTCTGGTGGGCAGGGAAGGGGCTGCATAGCAAGCTCCACATGCCGCCGGAGGGTACAGAGCTGGACGCTCCCATCCCTTCTTTTCTCTGCTCCTGAGCCCTGGTGGGACATGGGCACATAGTGGCCCCATACTCTGGGCTCATGTGTGATACGCAAGTGGCCCATTGGTGGAGCGAGATGCTGTCCTTTGCCACATGGAGCCCCCACACCCCAGGCCCCTAGTCCTGCCCCAGCCCAGGGCGGCCCATAAGCGCTCCCGTCATAAGCCATAAATTGTCGGAGGCTGGCTCTCGGTGGAGTCCACGCTGCATAGAAAAAGACCCTTTACCTATGTGCCAGGTGTGGGGGGGAAGATGCGGGTGGCACACCCACAGACAACGCGATGACACTTGGTGCCAAGCCGAACACTCTCCAGGCTCTTGAACGCCCACAGACTCTCCCAGTCCAACCAGGTGGCTGGTGCTTCTCACTCAGGTAGGACTGCTCTGCTGGGCGAGGGGAGGGGCTCCACACCAGGAAATTGCGTTGACCCCCTGCAAACTTATTCTCAACGGTGAGCCCCACATCAGTTTAGCCAATGGCATTAATGACATTTGCTTTGGAGATGTTTCCAGGGTTGTGACAAACCTATACCATTCCGCTAGCTCACGGCATCATCCTGATATGGTCGAGTGGTAGCATGGTCTGCAGAGTTTTCAAAGCAGGACCCAGGAGGTGTGGAGGCCACCACAGATGCAGACCTAGCACCACTGGGACATGCTCGAGAGCCTGAGCGAATCCTGAATTCTGTTGTCTTGAAAAGGGCCAAGTTGGTTGGTTACCGCGAAGCCTTCCCCACGCCATGACGACCCGAGCTGCTCACTCTGTCAGGCCAAGGGCGGGGAACCAGACGACGCCAGCCCAGCCTAGCCGTGGAGGTCTCTGGGCCTCAGGGAACTGCCCATCTCCCTGGTGAGATGCGTGAAAACTGGACTCCTACCTGCCCCTCCAGGAACACCAGGCAAACGCTGCGGGGCGTGTCTCCAGAGCATGTCATTAAAATGATAAACTAATCTCCATGGAGGTGGGAAAAAAATCATTAAATTTACTCCAGGTGGAAAATTGATGTTTTAGAAACCAAAAAAAAAAAGTCTCCCTATAGCATTTCAGGATGCTTATTAAATATGAACACACAATGGCCGTTTTGAACCTGCAGAGGAAAAGTTTTCTCCCTGAGCTGGACAAGTCACAGGAAAACCAAAAGGATAGGGTTTTTAGCCCAGTCTGGGAAAATTCAGTCCCTGCTGATCCTACCCCAGCCTGAAGGTTTTCCTCCAGGGATCGTTGCTTCCAGAAGCTCATTGGCTTTGACGCAGGAATTGCTCCTTTTCTGAAAGAATGAGTCCCGAGGCGGTCTCTCACCAAAGGAGAATCCAGGTTTCTGGATGCAGCAGGCCGGAGGCACTGAAATGCCCGGGAGGGTTTCAGGGTGCTGGGGGGAGCAGGGACACAGGAGGGGGTGCATTGATATCCCTATGTGTTCTATGGAAACAGGCAACATGGAATCTAAAGGAGAGGATTTGGCAGTTCAGTGGGTGGTCCCAGGATGGCTTGCAGTGTCTCCTGGGAGGGCATAACCCAGGCTGTCGGCCCGGCCATGGGTCATCCTTGAAAGAGCCCGGAAGATTCCTGGCCTTGCTCCCTAAGATTTCAGTGCCTCGATATGCAAGCAAACGCCTCCTGAGGAAAGGTGCCCACAACCTCTCTGCGTTCCCCGAGGTTTGCCAAACATTTGCACTCCAGACAGAATCTCAGGCTACCAGGAGGCAAACGAATCATTTTAGCCACATCTTTAATGGGTTTTATCAGAAAACTTACTTAATGGGAGAATGTTTGCCGCCCTCACCCACGTAACTTCTTCCACTTCGATGCTTTAAAAATATGCTCACACTTCAGGAAACACACGGCTTGCATTAGAAGTTTGGCAGCAGCTGAAACACTTGACTATTTTAAAGTGTCCTGTTGGAGGCAGCCAGAAAAATGCGAAGCTAAATGGCCGACTAACAACTAAAAACTAGCCTGATCCTATATTTAGACTTCTTTGAAAAAATAGCTTACCCTGTTCCCGCGCGCGCGAAACCTTCCCGCCTTCCACAAATAACAAACCCTCCCTAGCAACCAACCGTGCCCAATCCCCGCCTAACACGTACTCCCTCCTCTTCCATGCCCTGCCTCTTGCTCCACCCCTTACCTAGCTTATAAAAGGTTGTGCACTTGCTCAATAAAGAACACCCCCTGCATACTCACCTCATCTCCGCAATAATTCTTTCCCTCGCCGTCAAGGCCCCTGGGAACGCCGACTACCTCCCGGCGCTCCCCCCTCATCCTGCCCGTCAACAACAACTGGCGCCCAACGTGGGGCTCGATCGTCTGCCGCTGGCCGGTAACCTCCGCGAACGGGTAAGGACTACGTCTGCCTTGTTCCATAACTTGGCAGGCCCCTATTCCCTTCCGTACCTCTCTCTCTCTGACTCGGCTTCTTTGCCCCCGGGGTACCCCCTCCCTCTCCCTCCTTATGAGCTTTAGCCACTTTGTCCCCTGGTTCCCTCTCTTCTTCCTCCTTCCATTTATCTTGCTCTTTTCTCTTAGCCTCCTCTACCATTTTTGTCCCCAACTCTCCTCTTCCCTTGTTCCACTGATTGTTCTCTGCCTCTTCCTCCTCTCTCTTGTTATTCTTTGTGTTCTGATCTTGTCCCTAGACCATGGGAGCCTCCTTCTCTTCTCGCCAAGCCACTCAGGTTAGGGCTCTCGCCAGCCTTCTCACATGCCACCAGTGCAAGGTTTCAGCAAAGCAACTTCAAAGTTACTGGGACCTCCTTCTCCCCTTCAACCCCTGGCTTCTCACATCTAATCTTTGGGATCCTGATACCTACCGCTTGCTCGTCGACAGAGTAACTTCTGCCATGGAGCATGAGAATAAACGCTTCCCCTCCGGCCTCGTTCCTACGCTTATTACCATTCGCTTCTGCCTACTCGGCGCTAAGCCTTTAGAGATCTCCCTTTCAGAGCCCTCCTCTATTGAGGAGGACTGTGAGAACTCTAACGCTCTAGTCTTCCAGCTTAACAACCTTTTGGAAGACTCTGATACTGCTTCCAAACCCCTAACAAAAACCGCTAACAACCGCGCTCAAAATGGCGCACTTCCACCTTCTTCACCGCCTGAAAAGTGGAACCTTCTCTATCCGGAACTCCCCTCCTCCGCTAAGGGCGGAGTTATACTCCCCCCTAGCCCCGTCACCACACCACTTCCTGCCAAACCTCCTGACCCTCCTGCTCCCCCACTCGCTCTGTTACACCCCCCGCCCCTTTCTCTCCCCAGCGGCCTTGGCGCCTCTGCCCCCGCCGCTCCCTATCCGCTTTCAACCTCGGCTCTCAATGCCAACACCGTGATCTCCCCAGAGGCAACAGCCCCTACCGTCTTCCCTGCACCCGCAACAATGTTACAACTGTGGCTCAGGTTACTCCGGCAACGTTCCTCTGCTGTTTGGTCGTGCTCCTTCCCCTGATTGTTTCTGCCCCGCTCCCTCGCTTTTCCCTATCAACCTCGCACCCAACCTTCAGCGTCCTCTTCCGTGGTACCCCTACAACCCCTCAGAGCTCAAGCGCCTCCGCGAGGCAGTCAAGGAGGACGGTTTGGGGAGTCCCTTTGCACAGCAGCTCCTCACTGATATCTCACTTAACCTTAACCTGCCTTATGATTGGCAAGCAGTCGCACGGGCCATTCTCACCCCAGGTCAGTACATCAACTTGGTGCGCCCATTTTCAGGACCAGGCAGAACAGCAACAAAGGGCCAACCAGGCACAGGGAATTAACTACCCTCTTGATGCCTTTATGGGCAGCGGAGGTTATGCCAACCCAGTGTCCTATACTGGGGCTAACACCCTCTTCTGGGACCAACTCCGGGGCGTCGCCATGCGCGACTTTGGTAATTGCTCTGCCATTAAAACAGATACCTTTACCAAGCTCCTGCAAACAAGGATGAGGATTTCTCCTCCTTTGTCTCTAGAGTCCAAGAAGCCTGTGCTCGTAAAGTCAGTAATGAGCAGGCCCAGATGGCCCTAGCCCGAGAACTTATTCTAGAGGGTGCTAATGCAGTCTGTAGACAAGCCATCGCCTCCAAAAGACAGGGTACTATCCATGACTGGATCCTAGCCTGTAAAGACCTCGACCAAACGTCCCATACTCTGGCCACTAGTCTCGCCTCTGCCTTAGTCTTGGCTGCAGGACCATGCTTTCACTGTGGAGAACAGGGACACTTTGCCCGTGGATGCCCTTGCCCTAGCAAAGGCTTTATACTTCCTGGCAAACCATCAGCGCCCAAAAGGCCGTCCAGGCCACCTACTCCGTGCCCAAAATGCAGAAAGGGATATCACTGGGCAAAAGATTGCTGCTCTACATCCGATATGAATGGCAAGCCTTTAAACTCTGCAGGGGGCAAGTCTCAGCCCCACTCCCAAGAGACCCAGCCTCCAAGGCCATAAAATGGACCATTCCTGTCCTCCGAAATCGCCCTGCCTTAACATTAAAGATCAAAGACGAATGGTATACAGGAGTTCTCGATACTGGGGCAGAGGTGTCCTGTTTTCCCGAATCATATGCCCATATAACTCCTACTGAACAGGGTCCTGTCACTGATGGTGCCACTGCAAAGGGAGCTTCTCTCCAGTCCACCCTTCTTGTCCCATGGCAGGACGAGGAGGGACACTCTGGTGTTTTTTGTCCTCTCTTCGTCCCCCATCTTACCACCAACCTCTGGGGCAGAGACATATTAGAGCAAATGGGAGCAACCCTCTCCTCTGGCAGCAGTGATAACCCTGCCGCCTGTCCAATCTCCCTTGTTCAGGTTACTTGCACACCTCCAAGGCGTTCCCCCCAAGCATACAGGCCGTTGCTCGATTAACTCCACCTACACCCATTCCTCTTATCTGGGACACAGAGGAACCTGTTTGGGTTGAGCAATGGCCCCTACAGTCCCATAAATTAACAGCGTTACATGAATTAGTAAAAGAACAGTTACAACTTGGGCACATAGAAAGAAGTTACAGCCCTTGGAACTCCCCTGTTTTTGTAATTCAAAAAAGGGGTAAAAATACCTTCCATCTTCTCCATGACTTGAGAGCAATAAATGCCCACATCAAACCCATGGGTTCACCCCAGCCAGGCCTCCCTCATCCATCCGCAGTGCCCTTGGATTACTCCCTGGTCGTACTGGATATAAAAGATTGCTTTTCTCCATCCCCTTACATGACACAGACAAGGAAAAATTCGCGTTCTCAGTTCCCCAAATTAAACATCAAGGGGCCAATGAACGCTATCAGTGGAAAGTACTCCTACAAGGCATGAAAAACAGCCCTGCTATTTGCCAGATCTATGTTAACTTCGCAATTCAGCCTCTCAGACACAGGTTCTTTGTCCTTCATTTTATGGATGATGTTCTCCTAGCCCATGAAAATGCTCAAACTCTATCCGAGGGCTTTCAGGAATTAATTCACAACCTCAAACTTATTGGGCTAACAGTTAATCCAGATAAGGTGCAACACCATGCTCCTTTTACATTTCTGGGCTACAAAATAACTGAACAAATTCAGCCCATTCCTTTACAAATACACTGCCCTAATAAAATGACCTTAACGGAGCTACAAACCTTATGCGGACAGATTAATTGGATGAGGCCCGCTCTCCCTATTACCACAGCGGAGCTACAGCCCCTCTTCAAACTACTAGAAACCAAAGGTAGCATAACTGCGGCGGCCACTAGAATTATAAAAATCACCCCTGCAGCAAAGGCAGTTGTCAATAAAGTCTCTCAACAAATAAATGGAGTAGCAAACAAGCGATATGTCCCTACAAAGCCCACACAAGCCCTAGTTCTTTTAACTAAAGGAACCCCCACAGGAGCTTTGTGGCAAGAAGGACCTTTGCTGTGGTCACATCTAGCTAAATCCCGCAATTCCAAAATATTTCCTTTAGTATCTGCGGTTATTCAGCTAGCGCAAACCTTAGTGCGCCTTGGTGTCCAAATATATGGAACAGAGCCTGATACCATGATTTGGCCCTTTTCCAAAAGCCAGACCGATTTACTTGCCCAATCTAATGCAGATTTCCAAATCCTTCTTACAAGTTACACAGGACAGGTAGACAACCACTACCCTAACCACAAGATCTTGCAAGGACTCACACTACTGCACATTGTGTCATCACACCACTCCTTCCCTTCCTCCACACCGTTGCCTAATGCCCGCGTTATCTTCACTGATGCCTCAAAAAAGGGCTATGGATTTGTCTCCTTCTCTATTGACTCAAATATTCCTCATGTCCGCACGCTCAAACTCAATAGCTCTGTCCAGAGAGGAGAAGTTGAAGCCATCATTCTCGCCCTTTCTATATACCCTAATGAACCCATCAATATTTTCTCTGACAGTGCATATGCCTGTCAGGTCTGCAAAGTAATAGCATTCAGCACATTCTTTCCATCAGACTCGGCCCTTGATTGCAGCTTGACACGTCTACAACAACTAACTGAATGACGTGTACAGCCATGGTTTATCACTCACATCCGCAGTCACACTGGCCTATTCGGCCCACTTGCAGAAGGCAATGCGTTAATTGATTCGGCAGTATCCACACTAACGCTTGCTGTACACAACCAAGACCTAATCACCCAGGCATGGAGTCTACACTCCAGATTCCATTTCTCAGCATCCAGTCTAAAACATTTATTTCCGGACCTGACCGCAGACCTCTGCAAACATCTAGTGCGCAGCTGTCGATGCTGTGCCCCCTTTTTACCTCTTGGGCCCAGGGTGTCAACCCTAGAGGTTTAAAACCCAACTCGTGCTGGCAAATGGACGTTACTCACGTCCCATCCTTTGGTCGACAGAAATATGTACATGTTGTTAAAGACACTTACTCCAGCCTAGTCAGCGCTGTTGCCCTCCCTGGTGAGCGCGCACGTCACTGCATCCAAGCCCTAAGGCGGGCTATCCTCCTTATGGGAGTGCCCTGGGATCTTAAAACTGACAATGGGCCTGCTTACCATAGTTCTTCATTTCAAGCCTTTCTCAAACTTTACAATATCACACACCATTTTGGCATCCCCTACAATCCACAAGGACAAGCCATCATAGAAAAAACTAACCATCACTTAAAGACCTTAATACTTAAAGAGAGGGAAGAACACCCCCACCACACCCCGGAAGAGATCCTTACTACAGTTCTAGTGAAACTCAATTTACTCACATTCGACAAAAATGGACTGTCCCCCATGCATAAACACTGGTGTGCGTCCTCACTCTCCACCCCACTACCACTGGTATATTGGAAAGATCCTGAAGCCAACAAGTGGCAAGGACCTCACCCCCTCCTGTGCCAAGGTAGAGGTTTTGCTTGTGTTTTCCCAGACGATGCTCCCCAACCCATCTGGATCCCGGGATGAAACATCCGGCCCACCACTGCAGACCAAGCGCCTAGCGAGAAGGAAACACCAACAGCTGAGGCACCTAACCTACCAGATGACGTGTGTTATACCGAACAACCCAACTCCTCAAGTACTCCTCAATCTCTATCGCAGAGTCCGCGCACAAACTCCCCTTCAGCCTAACCAACCCATTAACCTGGTAGTCCTAATAATCCTCTTTCTTTCCCCGGCCACAACACCTGTCCTCTCTAACTCAGCTCACCAACCCTTCAATTGGACAGTCAAGGTCATGGCCAATGATAAAATCCTGCAATACAATGTCACTGCCCAAGCCCCGTCCTTTGAAATGCATATTTGTAGCCTTATAGGCTATTCTTACCAAAAGGACTATAAGCCATCGTACTGTCATCGTCATAATAATTATTTACTCGGCCCTACCGGCCACATGATCTCTGGTTTTTATATCTGCCCTTCCTCCGCCACAGGCTGCCGCGACACCACACACTTCTATTGCCCCTCTTGGGGCTGCGAAACCATGGCTTACAGCTGGAGCGCTGCTCCAAATCGGGACTCCTACCTTACCTTCAAAACTGCAAATAGCACCCGATGGGATATAATTGTCCTCACTGTTAAAGACCCTTCCAAAACTGCCTGGCTAGAGGGCCGTACATACGGCCTTCGGCTATACATGGAAAGCTATGATTACGGTGGCCTTTTCATAATACAAAAGAGGGCCACCACCCCCGCTGTTCCAATTTCCGTTGGCCCCAACCCAGTCCTCAACCCTCCCTCTATTCTTGCACTCCCTAGCAATCAGTCTTCTAACTCCAGTGCTGCCCCTCTTACCCCACTACCCCCGTTACGAATCTACAACCCGCTTCTGTCCTTAGTTAATGCCTCCTTCTCCACTCTTAATTCCTCCTATCCCAACCTTACCACTAGCTGTTGGCTGTGCCTCTCCTCCTCAGTGCCTTACTACGAGGCTATAGCCACTAACGCCTCCTATCAATCTTCCTCAGAAAACAATCCTCCGTCTTGCAACTGGAACCAAACTCA
>JAKSZT010022231.1:1527798-1541310 GCA_026826555.1 Tolypeutes matacus
GCAAGATTTCTCTTACCCGACAATAACACACAATGGATCTGTTCCTCCACAGGCCTTACCCCATGCCTTAATGTTCGCACCCTCAACTCCACCAACGAAACCTGTATGCTTGCTGTAATACTCCCCCGCATTATCTACCATACCAATAACCAATTTTTTGATTCCTGGCAGCACCATCTCCTACCAACCTATATTCAAAAAAGGGAACCTATCTCCGTCATTACAATTGCCACACTTTTAGGTCTTGCAGGAGCTGGCACCGGAATTGCAGCCCTATCCTTACACAATAATGCCCTTTCCTCTCTCAGGTCAGCTGTCGACGAAGATATCGCCCATTTCGAAACAGCCATTAACCACCTACAAAAATCTCTTACATCCCTCTCCGAAGTAGTCCTTCAAAACCGCAGAGGGCTAGACCTCCTCTTTCTCAAAGAAGGAGGCCTCTGTGCTGCCCTGGGTGAAGAATGCTGTTTCTATGCTAATTACTCGGGCCTCGTCCAGGACAATTTAGCCCAAGTAAGAGCCGGGCTAGAAAAACGTAAAAAGGAGAGAGAAACCCAGGGGGGAGGCCTCTCCTGGGGATTCCAGGGATTCCTCCCCTACATTCTCCCTATTTTAGGCCCCCTAGTCATTCTCCTCGTTGCACTGGCAGTCGGACCATGGGCCATCAAAAGGATCGTCCAACTCACAAAAGATCAAGCTAATGCCATTTTTACCTCACTTGTACAGGTCCACTACCAGCGGCTCGCCACCGCCGAGGAACCCCCCCACACCCGTTCCTCCCGCAGTACCCTCCCCTCGTCCTCCCGGCCCACCTCTGCCCGTTCTCCCCACAGGAGTTCTGCGCCACCTGTTACCTTGGCTCCTCCTGCTGCCCTCACCCTCAAGCAAATCCAGCTCTAAACACCCGCCCACAACGCCGTCCACTCCTGCTTCCTCCAGTCCGAGACCTCGCCTCCAAAACTTCGTTCGCCCTAAGCCCCACCGCTATAGCCGCGGCTCTCCAAAACTAAGCAGCCACTCCCCTGTTCCATCACCCTTAGCCCGGGTTCCTTTCCAATGCTACTAACTCATAATAAGGTAAGGCAGGCTAAAGTCTGGCCAACAAACATAGCTGCGTTGTTTCTGCCCTCCATAAATAACAACATCCTCCGACCCTCCCCGCCTTTAAGCAGCTGAGTGCGAAGCAAAGCACTGCAAGAGACGGTTAAAAGTGAGTACAACCTAACTGTTCTCTGAGAAGCACGCCTCATTAGCACAAGGGCTCGTTCTAACTGAGCAGAATGCTCAATAAAACATTGGGCTGGCTAGCCAATGACGGGCAACTGGACTGACCCATCAATCAACCTAAGACAGGGACATGGCCTTCTGCTGCCATGTTTCCCAATGACGGGTAAGACTGATAGGGTACAGCCCCGACCTAAGACAGGCACAGACCCTCCTTCGCAAATAGCACATTTGCAGATACGAACACCCTTCCACAATGAGGCCTCTACTTTCCTCAGCTAGCTATACAATATAAGGCTCAAATAAAACAAAAAGGAGGAGATGTTGGAGGCAGCCAGAAAAATGCGAAGCTAAATGGCTGACTAACAACTAAAAACTAGCCTGATCCTATATTTAGCCTTCTTTGAAAAAATAGCTTACCCTGTTCCCGCGCGCGAAACTTTCCCGCCTTCCACAAATAACAAACCCTCCCTAGCAACCAACCGTGCCTAACTAACACGTACTCCCTCCTCTTCAACGCCCTGCCTCTTGCTCCACCCCTTACCTAGCTTATAAAAGGTTGTGCACTTGCTCAATAAAGAACACCCCCTGCATACTCACCTCGTCTCCGCAATAATTCTTTCCCTCGCCGTCAAGGCCCCTGGGAACGCTGACTACCTCCCGGCGCTCCCCCCTCATCCTGCCCATCAATAACAGTGTCCCAATAGGCAGAAAAGGGCTGGGGGGACCCAGGGCACCTAGCATTTGTTTCCAACCGCAGAGCTGTCTGGACACCGGAGATAGAGGGTGCCTGCGCTCCAGCTTCCCATGTGGCAGCCCTTGCCCCGGGCCACCACAAGAGACCCTCTGATGCCCCTCTTACAAAAGACAGAAGCTCCAGCCACATCTGCCTGCCCAGCCCATGCCTGCCCCACCAGTGAGCTGTCCTAAGATGCTTTGGTTTCTGTCAAACTTGGTAGCAGGCCGTCCAAGGCTGCGGTGCCCCTTCCACGCAGGAGTCTCAAAACCAGCAGGCAAGACCCCAGGGGCACTGGCACAGCTGCACAGCCACCAGCCGGGGCTTTGCTGGAAGTTTCCAGGGGACAACCTGCAGCCATGCGCTCTCCTCCCTCAATGGGTGGTGGCTGCCTGGTCTCACTGCACCCCACCCTTCGCCGTCTGTCCCTCGGTCTATCTCTGTCCTCTTCCTTGTGGCTCGGTGCAGGGAACCGGCAGGGGTGTCTGCCTTTGACTGTCTGTTTTCACGGGGCTGCTGCAGAGTGGCCTTGACTCACACAAACAGCGTCTGGCAAATGAAGGAATGGAAGGAGGGAAGGATGGATGTGGGGAAGGAGGGACGAAGGGAGGGGAGCGAGCAGGAACTCAACTTGCAGGGCTTGGGGTGTGTCTACCATTGCCTGTGTCCATTACTTGGTGCTGCCTTCAAGAGGAAGCTCCGGCTCAGAGGCATGCCCCTGGCACAGGATGCTAATGGGACGTGGGGACACCTAGCAGAGGGGACCGCACCCAGCATGTGCTCCCAGGGTACAGGGAGTGGTCAAACCCACTCTGGCCTGGGCTGCTGTAGCTCTTGGTTCTAACTGGGTCTCCAAGCTCACTGTGCTTTTACCTGGGACATTCCAAATCACCTTTTGTTCCATTGAAAGATGGTGGAACATTAAAGAAAACTCAGAAGAAAGGGAAACTCCAATTCATTGAGCCATCCGCTGTGCCCATGGTCCATGGCAGGGACCCCAGAGAGGGCTTCTCAGCCCAGGAGTCCCCACCCCAGCACACCTGGCCCTGTATCAGCTCCCTCTTCAGTGAGCAGACCCCCAGGCTCAGGACAAGGTGAGGTGGGCCAGGGCCAAGGGAAGGGCTTCTCCAGACAAGAAGCATGTGGCAGAGCTTGCCCAGGGGTGCCCAACGTGTCACAAGGTCTGGAATCCCAGGGTGTCCAGTCAATAGGCCCAGCACCAGAGCCTGTGGCCAGGTCTGTGGACCCATGGGACCCCAGCAAGGAGGCCAGGCTTCCTCACCATCACACAGACAGCCCCCAAGGTGACCCACCTACCGTGGCAGCCTGCATTTCCAGGCTAACATGAAGCCTGGTGCTCCCTGCCCTCTCCCTGGAAACATCTGCATGCCACCGCTTGGCCACACCAGCCCCAGGCACATTCATCTTCTAGAACATTCTGAAAAGTCCCAGCTCAGGCCTGTTTATAGGTAGGAACACAGAGCCAAGTTGGATACCAGTTTCAGATGCTTTTTGTTTGCAAGTCCAACATCTTTCCTTGATAAAGCAGAGGCTCCAATCCAGAGGCTGGCCAGGGTCTCAGCAGAGCATGGCGTGGTGGTGGTGGTGGGAAGCAGGAGGAGATGGCACCTGCTCAGGCAGTGCCCTTGGGCAGCTTCCCAGGGTCCCACTTCAGGGTCGCTGGGTCTCAGGGCAATCATGATGGTCAAGGTTGACCCTGAGCTACCAGAGACCCCTCCCCAGGGCTCCTCTGGGATGCACCCCTGCCTCTGGCCCTGGGGAATTTGAGGCCCATGCCGCCTCCTTCCTCATCCTCCCCTCACACCCCTCCCCGTCTTCCTGAAAACGGAGCTGACCAGTCTGGTTGTGCCCAGGTCCCAGGTGGAAAGGACTGGGGGCATGTCCTGGGACGTGCTGACAGTGCCTGTCTTTCTACACCGGCTCCCAAACATGTATCTCTTCCGAGGCAGTGCCAACCCAGGGTGGGGCGACAGCCTTGGGACACCAGCCAGCCAAGGGGGCACAGGGAACCTGCCCCCCAACAGCAGCCAGCCCCTCCTTGGCAACTGTGCTCTTGGGGGAGAAGGGCAGAGCAGCTGGCAGGATGGAATGGCGAGTGGGGCATGTCCGGTGGTCCTGCAGGGCCCTCCAGTGACTGAAGGCCAAACCCTCCATGTTCTTCAGGCTCGCCCCTCCCCTGTTCCCTGTGTGCCTCAGGAGCCATCTCACCCCATCTCACCCCTGCTCGAGCTGGGGAGGGCCCAAAGTCAAACCGGCAGCAAGAACAGGGCACACAGGAACAGGGGTGTAGTGGCCCCTGGGCCGGGAGCCGACACTGTGCCACCCTCCAAGCGGCCCCTCAGCCTCTGGACCCCGGATTCCAGAAGAAACTCACACAAAGCCTTTGTAACTCCTGGCTTCCCACAGATTCCCTGACTCCGATCTGAGCCCCTGAGGGGATCTTTCTCCCCAGTGAGTTGGACCTGCCTTCTTGTGAGCGTCCTGCTCTGCCTGGGAGCGAGGGACTCCACAGACTCCTGGGGTTGCTGGTGGGCCCTGATTCCCACTTAGCATGGGAAGGGGTGCTCCCCGAGGCCCATCTATTATTGATCTTTCCTTCATCTTCGAACCTCAGAGAAGGCCTCACCTTGCCATTGTGTATTTCTGGAAGACCTTGCTGAGCTGGGGGACAGTCTGGCTCCCCTGCTGCCTACAGCCTCGAGTCTGATGGGGATGTTCTGGGGCTGACAGCTGTTGTAAGAGTCTCTCCCTTCCTCCTGAGGCCACACCCCGGCTCCTCCAAGGAGGTGGACCAGACCCTGCCTGGGCAGCGAGGATTGGGGGCCAAGAGAAACCCCTTCTGGGGTGCAGTAGGCAAGTCTGGACACAAAGAGCCCATCCTCCACAGATGTGCCAGACTGGGTGAACCAGGGAGCTGGGACTGTACGTGCTCCTCAGAAGGAACAGACCCTGTTCTGTGGGGTGCCTTAGCAGCCAACGGCCTCGGAGAACTTAGAAACTAGGAAAGTTTAGTGAGCTAGGGAGACTCTTCCCATCAAAATGCAAGGCAACAAGGTGGAACTTAGAACTGTGTCTGCTGTGTGACCCCAGTTGTACACAGGCAGATGGGCCTGAATTTGTGTGTTTGTGTGCAATTGTACTCACACCCCCAGTGCACATGCACCCCCACATGCACCTACATGTGTGCACACACACCTGCACTGCACACCTATGCATAAACACCTGCATGCACATGCTTGCACACAGGCACACCTACACATGAATACACTTACACACCTCCATGTGCACCTGTGTGTGCACACACCTGCACACACACCTGCCTGTGCATGCACACCTGCACACACCTGTGCATGCTCACATATGCACAAACACCTGCCTGCACACACACCTGCTCACACAGGGTCCTCTCTATGAGGCCACAAACCTTGCCTGTTGGCTCAGAATGGTGACCTGCCTACGGTGGCCACCCAATAAGCCGTGTTGATGAGTGAAACCTGTCTCTATATCTGTACCTATAACCTGTGTATACATATGCATATGTTACCAGTGGAATCCTGGGTAATTGTTATTTCTTATTTATGCTTCCTTGATTTTATGTCCCTGGTTGTTTCATAATGAACATACATCATTATCAAGATTGAAAAATGAATCAATATTTCTCTTAAAAGACTCATGATTCCACAGGGCTTCTTCCTAAACTGTCTCATTTACCTGGCGATGTGGCAGAGAGAAGCTCCTATCCCCACACTGACCTACTGTAGGAGGGTGGGCCTGCAAAGAGGTGGGGGCACAGGCTGCCTTCCCCACCACCTCCTCGCGGAGCACCTTCTCTGTCTGGGAATCTGGGTGTCCAGGCACCCGGGGCAGGAGTAGATGTGATAGGGCCCTCCTTGTCCTCGCCCTACGCCTCCTGCCTCTGCTTTCCACTGCCTACTCAGTCACTGCCCTGGGCAGCCGAGGATCCGCCTGGCTCAGGTCCCCCGTTCTCCCGGAGATGGGCCACGCTGTGGGAAACAAGGCTCCAAATGACTGTGGGTCCCCCAAGCCTCAGGGCCCAGAGCTGCCTGGCCTCCTGGGATGGCTCCTTCCGGGCCCACTTTCTTTGCAAAACCAGGGGCCAGAGCCTGCCAGACGTCCTGAGCTCAAAGCTCTTCAGTATGGATGTCCATCTCTCCCTGAACAGCTGGCGCTCTGACCCGGGCAGGGAATGCTGGGGAGTGGGTCACACAGTTGAAGTCGGGGTGGGCCTTGAAAATCTCCTGAAAGCACCTCAGAGCCGCCTTGTCATCGTTGGGGGGCGGGGGTAGTGACCCCCGCACCTTTTGTGCTTTGTCACGAGGACTTGGTTTCATGATCCCACCACTTCTCCCTGTTTTCAGTCTGCTGGAGGCTTTCCTAGCAGGAACGCGTCGCCGATCAGCGCAGGTCGGTGACGGTTCTCAGGCTGCGGGTTGCCCGAGGCTCTCCAGGGACGTGGACTGCACGCGGGACCTGGCGCCATGGTACACGTGGCCAGCTCCGACCCCCTATGTGAGCAGGTCTGGGGCTGCAAGCCACGGCCGGTGCCCAGCCGCTGCCCTCAATACGGCTGCCTGAGAGGTTGGGCCCACGCTCGCAGCCCTGGCGCGGGGACGAATCGGCAGCACGTTGTTTGCCGAGTTGCGCTTCCTGTCGGTCTTCGCAAGGGCCGTCCCAGTTGCTGGCCTGGCCGCGCGGTCCATAGCAGCGGGGCTGCGGAAAAAGTCCTGCTTTGGTGTGGAAACCTGCGCCCTACCTCCCCCCACCACCACCACCCACAGGCTGACCCACGGGGTCCTGCTCTCATCTCCCAGGAGCCTTGGGTAAAGTGTGCTGGTCTGGGTGGCCAAGGCAGGCAGCACCCAGGAGAGGCGGCCTCCCTGTGTGCAGGCAGCATTGGGGGTCAGGGTGAGATAGGAAACAAAGCCCTGCCCCCAACGGTGGGCCTGGGAGGGTCTTTCCGCCACAAGGCCCAAGGGGACTGAGAGGCATGACCGCACCAGGACACGGTTGAGACAACTGGGAGGGCCCTGGAGACCCATGGACACGTGAGCCCTGCAGTCTCCATGGCTTGCTCAGGCCTCAACGTCCAGGGTCTGCTGGTGATGACCATTCACTGAGGGTGTTCAGAAACATGTGGGTGCGCAGCGAGGAGAGGCCTCCAGGCCAGCAGGCTCCGAAGGCTGGTATGCGTCTGGGCCTGTGGGGGTGCCTTGTTCCTCGTTCCCTGGGCCACCGGCCAGCCCCTCCCGCTGCCCTCTCACTGCCTGGCTCTTGTCTGTGTGCTGGCTGTTGTACAGTGATGGCTGCAGGTGACAAATAGCTGTGTCAAGCCCTGCCATGCCAGCAGGTCCCAGGGGAAATGCAAGAGGCTCTCAACTCTGCTTTATTACCAACCTGTGGTGGCAGGGATGATCAATCAAACTGATCAGCGATGGCAAACCCAGTGGAGACAAGAAGCAGATGCTGGCCGCGGAGGCTGGGGTTCAGCGACAGAGGGGGGCAGGGGCCCTGCGAGCCGGGAGGGAGGTCATACAGAAGGCTGAACTTGGCCTCATTCGGGGTCCCCAATTTACATCCTCACTCTTGCATAGGCATGCACCCTTTTTCCACTACCACCAGTCTCAGGGGTGCTGGCTGGGGTGCCTCGGTGATGTAAAATGCCAGATTCTGTGGGATGAAGTCTTCCCTTTGGGCAGGTCTGGCTCTCCTAGGAGAAATGAGAAACCCTCTGAAACTGGGACCTCGCTTTGAAATGCCCCAGGAGCAGGCGGCACAGACTGGGTACTGCGGCCAAGGGGTTGAGCCTCCTGACGTGCCTGCGGCCCCAGAAGGCCATGTGCTCACTCCCAAATGCCCAGCTCTCTGAGGGCTGCCTTCCTTTCCAGAAGCCACCGTGGCCACCCCTGAAGTTGCTGCTCCAGTTCCAGGAGGCCAACCGTGGTCCAACGTTTCAGAGGATCCATGGCAACCTCGGGTTGGAGGGAGGAAGGGGATGGGTGGGGGAGGACGAGGGGCCAGCAGAAGGCTGCCCCTCCTGGATGTCCAGCATGAGATGAATCTGACCCTTCTTGGGAAATTTAATGTTGCACAAGGATGTTTTGGTCAGACATAATTGGAAGGAAAAGTAAATCTGCCTTAACGGCAAAGAGCTTTCCAGTTGTTTCTTTTCATCCTTGAAGCGTTTTCAGCTCTAGGTTTTGGCAAGCGCTGACTATGGGTAATTGTCAATACAGCGTGTTGGTCCAGAGACCAAAGCCCGGGGGCGGAAATGGCACCCCCAGCTCGGGGCTTGGCCCAGTGGGCACAGCTCTGTGTGTGTGTGTGCCCACCCTGCCCCTAGGGGGTTGTGCAACTGTAGGGAGATGAAACTTTGCCTTGGCCACGATGTACATGGCTCAGGAAGTTACCTTGGAGGCTCTGATGCCTGCAGGAAGAAAGCGGCAGGGCCCGGTGGCCAGAACCGCGGCCCCGGATTTGCACAGACTCTCCCTGGAGGCGGCCTCCCCTACTTGTTACCTGGCTCTGCAGCCACGGTCACCAAGAGTGCCTGGAGAGAGACTCCTGGGCGCTGATGCTCCCCGTCCTGTGTGACATCCTTGGGGAGCTGGAAATATGGGCAGGGCTGAAAGATTTCCCTGAAAGAGGGGCTTGGCATTCAGCAGGGCAGGGCGATGCAGCCTGCATGGCTGGGAACATGCTCTCTGCCTGTCCTGGACCCTCCTCACCTGGGACTGGCCCAGCAGAACCCCCTTCTCTCGCTTTGGGGGCTCGGCTGCTGAGGCTGGCAGCCAGGGCAGCTGGGGTGGCAGTGGGCAGGGGCACAGGCCAGGGTCTTGCTGAGCCCAGAGAACAGAACACCCACCCTGAGTTCATTCCCGATGTCCCTGGGTTTGTTTCCAGGCACTTGTTACACCGTCTGTCAGGCCAGCTGCTGACAGGCTGCTGTCACCCACTCGAATGGGTTCTAGAAAACCCAGGCTCACTTGCCAGGCAAAATTAATGAGAAAAGAAAGACTTAAATGAGATAGTAATTCATGACTTCCACTGGGCATCTTGGGGCACATTTCATCCACAATGAGCAGCTGAAAGCAGACGAGACCGGCGCTGCCAAGCATGTCTGCCGGCTGCCCCAGGTTCTGGGCCTCTGCTGGCTCCAACCTGGGCTGCCCCTGGTGGGGGCTGTGGATTCCCACCTCTCCTGCTGTGTGATGGGCACCCAGGTTGGAGCCCTCAGAGCACCTGCTCCGAAATGTCAGGCTGGAAGCTGCAAACCACCAGCGAATCTGTGAATCTCGCCTCCCAAAGCCAGAAGGGCTGAGAAAGGCTGTTCGACCCGCTACTTGCTTCCTGCAGACTGGGTCCACATGCCCTGATGCCAAGCCTCTGCCCCCGGGGCCCTCACCACCACCCCCTGAAAACACAAAGCAGAATGTCATGGAAAAAAACTAGCAATGTGGCAGCAAAATAAACCTTCGCTAATGGCTACCAAACTTGCTAAGTGTCAGTTATCGAGATTTTGTGCCAAGACTCTAACAATCATGCAGCTTGGAGACAAGGCTGTGCTCAGGCAGGGGCCGGTGTGAAGAGCCTAGGAAGGCAGGTGTTATTGTAATTAGCTATTGTTTGACTATCAAAAATCAAGGCTGATTAAAGCCACTATCTTATTTCAAAGAATATATTATGAACTGCATACTGGGGCCCTTTCAAGGAGCGGACCTTCCTTTGGCAGCCGGCTAAGAGCTCATGCCAACAGTAATCAAACACTAAATCCGCATAAATTTTCAGGGTTTAATTCAAGCAGAGTCCTTTCATTAGAAATGTGTTGCTTTATGAACTCTGGTCACCAGCAAGGGGAGAAAAATGTGACTTCTTAAGAAAAGTGAATGGCATCTCTTTAGTGATTAACTGAAGATTAACGGAGGTTCCCACTGCTTGGGCCCAGTCCGTTTTATTGCTAATTCATTTAGGTACCATTTCAGAAGGGCTTGATGGAAGTCACCTGCTGGGGCACCAGGTTTTGGCAAGCAAGGACAGCCATTACGGTCAAACCCCAAAAACATTTTTTATTAAAGAAGCTTTGAAAAGTGTATTGTGTTAGCCTTTTTTTTTTTTTTTTTTTTTTTAATTTTAGGGACTTTCTAATTAATGTATTCAATTAGTTAAAAATTTGGACCCCAATTCACTAATCAAAGAATGACATGCCTGTTTCAATTTCTTCGGCCCTTTTTCACCTCCCCACTCTGAGATCATGGAAAGGGTGTGGCGCTCAGGGCACATGCACACCCACCTGTGTACACACACAGGTGCCCTCACACTCACACATGCACACACACCCAGGGGCATGTGCATGCAGGTGCCTGCGCATGCCCACACATGTGTGTGCACACTCACAAACATGCACACCCAGGCACAGACACATGTGCCTCCAACATGTGCACACACTTGCACACATGCCCATCCATGTGTGCACATTCACAAGCACATACACACCCAAAAAAGTGTGGAGATGCATGCCCACACATGCCGACACACCTATGAACACATGGACACATGGCCAGATGAACACACATGGCCACACATGCACACACACATGCTCACATGCATGAGCACATGCACAGGTGAACGCACAAGCCCACACATGTGCACACTTACACATACATATGCATGCTCACACACACAGGAACATGTGCACAGATGCATACACATGCCCCACGTGCACACAGTCATATGCATGCCATCAACCCATGAACACCCACATGTGCACACATGCCCACACATGCACACACACATTTACACATACACATGCAATGTTCACACAATGAGCACATGCACAGATGCACACACATGTTCAATGTACACATACACACACTTGCATTGTGCATACATGCCCGCACATGTGCACATGCACACACACACGTGTATGCTCTCTCACACATGGAGATCAGGTTAGGATCACAATAGATGCAGGAGGGGGTCTTCCCTGCCCGTGCTTACCCAGAGAAAGCTCTTCCCCTGGCAGAGCACCCTGTTTTCTGGCATCAGGCACTGGGATGGCAACCACAGGCAGAGGCTGGGGACACAGCCCACCCCCCACTGTCCAGTAAGCTCTTTCACAGATTCAGAGACTACAGGGTTCGGGGGCGGCCGAGAGTGGGAACGGGCTTGCCAGGCCCTGCCACCCACCTCTGCTTCCACCGTGGCCCCGCCAGCCCTTGCCCTGTCCTGGAGAATGCTCTGCCCTGGGGCTGAACTCCGAAGGCAGCTTGTCTCCACACAGGCCCTCAGCCCAGGGATGGTTGGGGACCCTGGGGTGCCAGGGAAGGGAGCTCAGCCTGAAAGGGGAGGGCCGGCACAGAAGCCACAGTCATTCCTCCTGCCCTAGCCTGTTCTCAAAGCTCGATTTAAGGTTTGTTGGTTTGTTTCAAGGGAGTTAAAACTGCAGAAAAGAACATGGAATAATGTGAAAAAATCCAGCAGCAGCAATTTCTAACGTTTTTGTGTCTTTTTTAAAAATAAAAGAAACAGGACTTCCATGGCTAGGACTCAAAGACCCTGAGGGTTTGATGAGGCTCATTGTCATGGTCTCATCCAGCAGCCAGAACTTCGGTTCCTAGGGGCAGGCAGCCTCCATGCCCCCAGCCTCCTGGGGATGACACATAGGCCTTCTTCTAATCTGGCCCTGCTGCCGCCTTACAGCCTATGCCTCTGACGGTGTTCTACAGGCTGCCTCTGTGCATTCTGTCCCCTGGGCCTTTGCACACACTCTTCCCTCTGTGGGAATGCCCTTCCTCGGGGTATAACCAAGGGCTTCTACTCAACCTTTAAGCTCCTGTCCAAGCGTCCCCCACCATGAAGCTCTCTGCAGCCCCCAATCTCCAACCTCCCTTTGCCAGCCTGGTAGCTACCCCTCTGCCTCCTGGACCTGAGTCCCTGTCATGTGGCTGAGGTAGTGTGATACCCCAGAGGGAGCAGGCAGACCCACAGTTGGGGGGCATGGAGGCCCACAGTGGGGTGGGGCCAGTGAACAAGTGGACAGGAGAGATGGTCAAGAGGCTGGAACTGCCTTGGACATGGTACCTGAGGCTGGAGCTCCAGGCTGGGGCCTGAGGAACGTCCTGTGGCATGAGCTCCGACTCATGCACCTTGGGGGACCCTGGAAGGGGACTTGGACCATGACATCCCCAAAGGTCAGGGCAAGGTCTACAGGCAGTGCCAGATTGGCCTCCACGGCCCTGTGCCTTGTTCCAGCCCAGAACCCCTTTCCCCACCCCACATTCAGCCAGTACTCGGAGCAGCCCCTGACTGGGTGTCATGAGACGGGGACATCACACCGGGAATTTCTAAACCACCCCCAAATTATCCAAAAATGAAGAAAATTCATCTAATGTGGCGATTAGCCTAAAATCTGCCCAGCAACCTGAAGTAAAGCCAGATGTCTCGGGATCCTTGGACTGCTGGCCCCCCAGGACTGGTGTGTCCCAAGAACCTGCCAGGCACCCAGGGCAAGGAGATCTGAACAATTCCTAGCAGCAAGAGGCGGCAGGAGGAGAGCTGATGGTGGCACTAGTGTGTATTTCTCTGCTTCCTGAGAACTGCAAGGGAAAAGCGTGTCCAGGCCCCGCCCCAGAGACTTCACAGTCATGCCAAGTCCCCAGATCCACAGCTTAGCCCTAAGAGGCAGGACTGAGACACAAGCTTCATCCTTTCGTTCCTTCTATGCTCCCAGCTCGAGATGAACCAGCTATCCTGGTTGTAAAACTCACGGCCCTTGTGTCATTTGCCCCTGAAAGGACCTGTGAGCCTGTCCTGGTGCCAGCCATCTCTTGAAGTTGCCGGAAGCTGCTTTCCTGTGCAGCTGATGAGGGCCCTCTGGCCCAACCTGGGCAGCCTCTGAGTAGGCCCTTCTGGAAGTGCTAAGTTACAAGCAGGGGTGGCTGGAAGTGTTGGTCACTCTGTGCAAACCATGTCCCTCATCCCCAGTCCTGGCCTGGCCTCAGGAGGTAGTCTGACAAGTTCTCTATGCCGCACAACTACAGATGAGCTGGGGGTGTGTGGGGGTGGGGGTTGCTGTACAAGGAACAAGGATGCGGGGGGCTGAGAAGAAGGAGGGGTCTCTGCCCAAGAGCCCCGGGCACTGGCCTTGAGACCTGGGCGGTGCATTTCTCCAACCTAAGGGCACAAATCGATGGATATGCGTCAAGGTCGTGGCCCTGGAGTGCCGACCTCTAACTGCCTTTGCCCACTGTACCCCCACTGGAGGTGTCAGAGCCTCTGGTGCTCTGCCGACCTCAGGGTCATGTGCATTTCCCTGCCTTTGTGGATGGCTCGACTAGCTCTGCCCTGCCTCCAGCCAGCTGGGGTCCCTGAGCTGAGCCTGGCTTCTCACTGGGCTGTGCTGCCTCTGCAGAATCAGAGGGTCATGCTCTGAGGGCCTCCATTTTGTTAAGGTCTAGGTTTGACTGGCAGTGGGCTGAGAGTGGGATCTTTACCCCAAACTTCACTTTGCC
>JAKSZT010022231.1:1541320-1552775 GCA_026826555.1 Tolypeutes matacus
GTAAACTCTGGGTAGATGTGTCTAGAGTTCCTGCAGCTGCCTGGTTCTCTAATATTTAAGATTTATAACCATGACTTTCCCACCAAATATCACATTTTCTGCATCTCATTTGTCAATCCTCTGATTGAATTAATTAACTTTTGTCACATTTCACTGAAGCAGATAAAGAAGCAGGTCTGGCTCCTCCTACAGAAGGAATAACTGAGCTCAGAGATGCCAACTGGCAACCCCAGGCACCTGGCTGCCACACCTCTCACCTTTTGTACTTTTAAATGCTCCCGAATACACATGGTTTTGTGAGGCTGGTTACCATTCAGCCATAGGCAAAAGCCCCAAACAAAAAAACAGATCAACCAGAGAGTCTTTTTCCCATTACCAAGGAATTCCTTTAAAACAGCACATGCTCATGTTAACAATTATGCAATTTAAAACGTATTTCTCCTGAACAGCCTTAAATAACACATCTATTTGTAGGGGGGGATGTTCTCTTGGGAAAGAAGGTCAAACAGACCCTCCATTTACTGTTCATGAACCCGTTTGCCTTTGATATGTAGCCCCCCCCCCCACACACACACACATCTCCCATAGCATCTGGGGATTTTAGGATCCTGGTGTTAGCACCAGGATTCAGCTTTTCCTCAACCCTCCATTGAGGGACGACGTCTGGGAGTCAATGGGTCACCAGAAGGCGGGTGCAGCATCTGTCTGGCAAGCAGTGTGGACACCCCCTCCAAGCATCTCCCCATCTCAACGTGGTAGAGGGAGAGGTGCTGGCTGGGAGTCAGGGGCAAGCCTGGCCCTGGGATGGCCCCCAAGCACCTCCATGACCCAGGAGACACTCTGGGATGTCAGCCAGAGTTCCATCCCATGTATGTTCAACAGGCATCCCAGGGCTCATGTTCAATGGGATGGGCTGCAAAGGTGCCCGGTCCACATGAGGCAATGATCCGTGGGCACTGGGAAGCTCTAAGAAACAGCCTGACCCCCAGACGGCACCACACAAAGCGCATGGTCCCACCACTCACCCCCAAATCACAAAACCTGCCCTTCTCAGAGCTCTGGTCCTCAGGCTGGTGTCTGAGTCTGTCCTTTTATTCTAGTTGCCTCTTCACAGCCTATTCAATTTATCCTTGACCTCTTTCCTTCCTGCCTTGAACTTTGTAGCCAACTGCCCACCGTAAATCAATCGCCTCCTAGGCTCCCACAGAGAAACAGTCAGGGAGGATGTCCTGCCCGAAATCAAGTGGCCCAGGGACGTGTTTGTGGTGGGAAAATGGAAATTTCTTGTTCACTCTAGGAGTCAAGAGATTGGAAAACTGACTTCAGCTTCTTAGGGGGAAATGAAATGCTGCAATTCTTGGAAATATGGATGAGCTGCTTAAAGTTGTTTGCTGCTTCCTATCTTTTAAGAAAACATGGATTTATTCAAGAGGGCAGGAAAGGAGAAAGAGCAAAAGCAAGGGCCTGCCTTTGGGGTTTGTTTGATGGTGCAATCAGGCAGTCTTAAGGAGGAAAGGCCTCAGCCTCTGGGCAGGCGGGAACTGAGGACCAGCCACCTTGTCCTTGCCGTCTGCTTGGACAAGAGGACCCCTGAGACCAGAAACACAGCTGTGTGGTATAGGGATGTGCTGGGCAAATTCACCCCATGGCCCAAGGCCCTTCCCCAGTATCACTGCTATTGGGACAATGCCTCCCATCACAATGTGTTCTCCAAAGCAAATCTCCCAAATCAACATCTTTGGGGCCAACCTGGCAAGAAGAGGTGGGTCCCCCTCTCTGCCATGGAGAGGACTGCCCAAATGGACCTGCTCAGACCGCCAGAGCTGAACACACAGCAAAGCTTGGTTGAACTAGCAAAGTGCCTGCATCCTCTTGACTTCCAGAGCTGGGAAGGGGCATTTACGCTGACTTGATTCTCAGCTCAAGCCTCAGCTTTTCCTACCTGAAAGATTGATAGTGCTCCTAAAGCATGTATTCTGAGTCAAAAAATCCAATTGTGATTTTGACATAAAGAAAATAGCACTTGACAGGCAGTCAATGACTCAGTGCTGATTCAGAACTCAAGCAACCCATGCTGAGCCTCCTGGCTCGGCTGCGTAGGTTCTAATTAAATGTGAGTCTCTCTGCTTAGCTCATAGTGCTTTAAAGCAAAGATGCCAGGTGATGGAATGCTATTTTAATTTTACTGGAAAATCCAAAATAATAGATAAGCAACTGCATGTGTGCATGTGTGTGCGCATGTGTGCACATGCCTACGTGCACTGAAATGGTTTTCCGCAGTAGGTGCAAGTTGAGTTCCCCCCGATGAGTGAGCTCAAGGTTTGGGGCATCATTTTTGAATCTGATTCCTTCTCTACCAGTGTGGACAGGGAGCTCTGTCTATGTCAGTGCACATTTGTCTGGGGCTGTGAATTCCCTGGGCAAGTTTGCTCGCTAGATCTTTCAGAGCTCAAGTTTGTCAACCAGCTATTGCCTGTCATCAGTCAGCAAAGCGGTAGATAACACCTACATAGGCACTTCTTTTTTCAACCTAATGGTTTGCTTATTTAAAGTCACACTTGAGTCTTCTTTGGAAGCTATTAGTACTGCCAAACCTTTATTGAATCTGCAGCCAATTTCTCCCCCTTTGTATTCTTTTCATGTGAGACTCCAGTGAAGATAGTTAAATAAACACAACCTGAGTTTATTTAATTTTAATGTGCTTGTATGGCCCTAGTGGTCCCACATACCAGGTTCTGCTTCATTCTCAAGAATGGGGATGGTTCAGTGGCATGACCCCCACACACACTTACACAATAAAAATAAGCGTTGTTCTAACTGCTTTCAAATTATTGTTCTGTGGAAAGATTTGCATGCTTATTTGCTCACAGGCTGCTAGCAACACATCCCAACTGCACACTTTTTCACTAGAACTTGCAGGATCATCCAACTAGGCATGTCAAAGATGAAAGGGAGAGAAGAAACCATGAAACGAGCTGCCCTACCTTTTTGGTGCAGCTCTCCTGTGACGACATTTCCGTATCAGTCAGTATTTGCTGCAAAATAATTTTATATATTCAACATTGTTGAAAAAATGCCTCAATCTGCTGGATGGTTTCCCTTGTTATTTCAGAAGCTTCATATCTGTCCCTACTATGTATCACCCACTGTAGCTCGAAAACATTTTGTCAGCAACTAACAACCCTTTTCAAAATATCGAGATTGATCAAGTGCAAGAAAACAAAGTTACAGATTTTGAAACTGAGCAAACCTTAATAAAAAGATTTCCAGTAAAAGCCATAGAATTCCAGAAGGCATTGACATATGACTTCACTGAACTCATTTATAAGTTCTAGAAGCTTTGTTGTAGATTTCTCAGGGCTTTCTATGTATAGGATCTTGTCATCTGCAAATAGTGAATTTTTACTACTTCCTTTCCAATTTGGATCCCTTTTATATCTTTTTTTTGCCTCAGTGCTAAGCAAGTACTCCTAAGACAGTGTTAAATAGGAGTGGTGATAGTGGGCATTCTTGTCTTGTTTCCGATCTTAGAGGGAAAGCTTTCAGGATTTCATCATTGAAGATTATGTTAGACGTGGGTTTTTCATATATAGCCTTTATCATGTTCAGAAAGTTTCCTGCTATTCCTGACTTTTGCAGTGTTTTTATCAGCAAAGAGTGCTGCATCTTGTGGAATGCTTTTTCTATAGAGATGATCATGTGATTTTTTTCTTTCAATCTGTTTATGTGGTGTATTACGTTGATTGATTTTCTTATGTTGAATGATCCTTGCATACCAGGAATGAAACCCACTTGGTCATGATATATAATTTGTTTGATATGTTGTTGAATGCGATTAGCAAGTATTTTCTTGAGGATTTTAGCATCTAGGTTAATTAGAGAGATTGGTCTGTAATTTTCCTTACTTGTGGCCTCTTTGTTTGGCTTTGGTGTTAGGATAATGTTGGCATCATAGAATGAGTTAGGCAATGTTCCTACTACTTCTATTTTTTAGAAGAGCTTAAGCAGGATTGTTATTAGCTCTTTCCAGAATGTTTAGTAGAATTCAACTGTGAAGCCCTCTTGTCATGGGCTCTTCTTAGTTCAGAGATTTTTGAAGACTAAGTCTATCTCTTTACTTGTAATTGGACTATTGTGTTTATCAATTTCTTCTTTCATCAATGTTGGCTGCTTGTGAGTTTCTAGGAATTTGTCCATTTCCTCTAAATTATCATCCTTGTTGGCATATAATTTTTCAAAGTATCCTTTTATGATACTCTTTATTTCTGAGGGGTCAGTGGTGATATCCCCCTCCCTCATTTCTTATTTTGCGTATTTGCATCTGCTCTCTCTTTTTCTCTGTTAGTCTTGCTAGGGGTTGTCAATTTTAATGATCTTCTCAAAGAAACAGCTTTTTTTTTTTTTTTCTTTTTTCCAGTGCTTTCTAATTTTCTATTTCATTAGGTTCTGTGCTAATCTTTGTTATTTCTCTCTTTCTACTTCGTTTGGGGTTAGTTTTCTGTTGTTTTTCCAATTCCTCCAAGTGTGCAGTTAGGTCTTCAATTTTAGCTCTTTCTTTTTTGATATGAATATGAATATGGCTAAGAATTTCCCTCTCAGTACAACTTTGGCTGCATCCCATAAGTTTTGATACGTTGTGCTGTCATTTTCATTCGTTACAAGGTAGTTACTGATTTCTTTTGAGATTTCCTTCTTGACCCACTGTTTGTTTAAGAGTGTGTTGTTTAACTTCGATGTCCTTGTACCTAATCTGTTTCTCTGGCCCTTAGTGATTTCCAATTTCATTCCATTGTGGTCAGAGAAATTACTTTGTATAATCTCAATCTTTCTGAATTCATTGAGAGTTGTTTTGTGGCCTAGCATGGGGTCTGTCTTGGTTTATGATCCATGTGTACTCAAGATGAACCTATATCTCACTCTATGTGGGAGTAGCGTTCTGTATATGTCTTTTCGGTCCAGATCCTCTAATGTATTATTCAAAGTCTTTGTTTCCATATTGATTTTATGTTGAGAAGTTTTGTCTAATGGTGATAATGATGTATATTTAGGTCCCTCACTATAATTGTAGAGGCATCTAGTCTTCCCTTAGTCTTTCCAGTGTTTGCCTCATGTATTTTGAGGTTCCCTGATTAGGTGCAAAAATGTTTGATTGTTCTTTCTTCTTGAAAGATTGCCCCTTTTACTAATATATACTGTCCATCTTTGTCTCTTACAATAGTTCTGCATTTAAAGTCTATTTTGTCCAATATTAGTGTAGCTACTTTTGCCCTTTTTTTGGTTATTGTTTGTTGTAAAATTGTTTTGCAGCCATTCACTTTCAGCCTCCTTGAATCCCTGGGTCTAAGGTGGGTTTCTTGCAGACAACATATAGATGGGTAATACTTCCATTCTGCCTGTCTGTGTATCTTGACCAGTGTGTTTAATCCATTAACATTCAATGTTATTATTCTCAAGGAATTTCTTACATCAGCCATATTTTCCTTTTGTTTATATATGTTATATGTTGTTTTAATTTCTCTTTTTGTCTTTTTAGTTGTTCTTACACTCTCCTCCAACTCTCTCTCTCCTGTTTCTTACCTTTCAACCTGCAGAACTTCCTTTAGTATTTTTTGAAAGGCAGATTTCTTTTTGGCATACTATCTTAATATCTGTTTATCTGTGAATAATTTGAACTCTCCATCATTTTGGAATGCCAGATTTGCTGGATAGAGAATTCTTGACTGGATGTTTTTTTTCTTTTAGTACCTTGACTATGTCATACCACAGCACTCTTGCCTCCTGGTTTCAGGTGAGAAATCAGCACTTAATCTTACTGAGCTTCCCTTGTATGTGATGGTTCTCTTTTCTCTTGCTACCTTGATTATTTGCTTTTTGTCTTGAACATTGGCCATTTTGGTAAGTATATGTCTTGGAGTAGGCCTGTTGAGATTTAAACTGTTTGGGGCGTGCTGTCCTTCCTGGACATGTACATCCATCTCCCTTAATAGGGTTGGGAAGTTTTCATCCATTATTTCCTTCAACACTCCTTCTGTCCCCTTTCCCTTCTCTTCTCCTTCTAGGATGCCCATAATGTGTATATTGTGTTGTCATTTAAATCCCTAATTCCCTGCTGGATTTTTCTATCTTTTTATCTATCTGTTCTACAATCTGTTTGATTTCAGATGTACCGTCTTCCACATCACTAATTCTTTCTTCTACTTGTTCAAATCTGCTGTTATGTGATTCCAGTGTCTTTTTGATTACTTGAATTGTGCCATTCATCACCATAATATCATTTTATTTATGCTTACAATTTCTTCAGTATGTTCTCCCAATGTCTTCTTAATATCCTTACTCTCTTCCTTCACATCATTAAATTGGTCCATTATATTTGTTTGGACTGCTTTGATTAGTTGTTTGATGTTCAGAATCTCTTCCTTGTTTTTAGTGTGTTCATTGGACTGGTTCATGTCTTCCTGTTTCCTAGTATAGTTTGCAATTTTTTTTTGCCCTCTGGTCATTTTTTTTACCTTGATGGGTTTATTCAGTTGATTAGCTTCTATCTCTGCTCTACAGTTTTATTTAGCTGCTGCTTTTGTGTGTGTGTTAACTTTTCTCTTTGATACTTGTTCTTCTTTTTCTATTTCCTTGCTGTTTTCTATGTTCCCTTGAGGGAAAAAGATTAGTGCCAGAGAAACAGAAAGAGGTAAGAAAAGAAAAATATAATAAAAAAAGTTAGAAGAGGGGTCATATAAGACTTAGTAAAATGAATATTTAACTCGTATAAGCAGTGTAGAGTAATAGGAATAAAAAAGTAGTGTACCTACAATGAAATGGGAAACCGAATAGAGAAAAATATACAGAATAATATAAAGGGCCAGACTGATGAGGAGAGAGAGAAAGAGTAAAGAAAGGACAGAAAGAAAAAATATAATTAAAAAAAGGTAAACAGAACAGACAAGATAGAAATCAAAACCAGAAAAGTTGAGGACTAAATAAAGAAAAGTGGAATGTAAGAACCACAGCAAAAAGCAGAAGATAGAAAGATGAAGGAAGGAAAGTTGATAGCGTTGGTAGACAAAATTAGTATACACAGAAAATGGGAGATCAAGGAAGAAGCAGAGCAAAGAAGAAACAAGCTAGCAGCACCTTATTTTTTTTAAAAAGGTGGGGGGGGAGAGTAAAGAAAAACAAGAAACAAACAAACAAAAAAAACCCAAACAACACACAAGCAAGCAGACAAACAAAGCTAAAGAACAGCATTCCTTCTTGGGCCCTTGTGGGGCTTCTCAGTCTGCCGCTGTTCATCAATCAATTACCCTGCAGTCTTCTTTCTGCAGGTTTTGAGGCAGGTTTTAACGAGTAATCTAAGTTAAATTTTTTTTTAAGTAAACTTTTTTTTTTTTTAAATAAAGGACCCAAAAGAAGCTAGTACAAAATTACTGTCAATGTTTTCCCTGTCCTAAAGTATCATTTGGATGTTAGATATCCCGGTGGATCACTATTCTTAGAGGAGCCAGGAATTGAATTAGGGACCTTAATAAATTCAAGGCAGAAACTCCTCCACTGAGCTAACTTTCTTATTGGGTCAGTTAGCTCTTCAGAAATTTATTCAGTTAGTTTTCCCCGGGCAGGTTTGACTCTGCTAGGGCAGCAGGATTCAGCAGGCTGTATGAGCAGAACCCCCCTCCCCTCTCCTGTCAGGTTGAGTTCCCTTTTGAAATTCAAATGGGACCCTGATGACTGAGTTCATGGTGCAGAAATGATTTTTAAGCCTCTTCTAGACAACCTCTTCCTCCCAGGGGACACTAAATAGGCTCTTAGAAACTTATTAAGTGCTTCCCACTGCCTGACTTCCTTAGGGGATTGGAAATTCTGTTAGTCCTCAGTGTGGAACTATTAAATTGGCTGACTCCACCCTCTCTCAGGCCAAGCCTCTGTATCCTAGGGTGGTTAGGTAAATCAAGCTTCCTCAGCAGATTTCTCTCTCCCTTCTGCCTGGTACCACTTTAAGCCAGCTGGTGTGCTCCCCAAAGCTCAAAGGGGGACCAGGCAACCAAACCCACAGAAAGGAAACCCCTCTCTGCCCCTTGCCAGAACCCTCCCATTCTCGGAGAATGGTCCCTCTCACTGGGTGGCCTGGGAGTCGGGGCTTATCCTGATAAGGGCTTATGCCCTGATGGTGGGGCTTAGCCATCCCTGTTTTCCAGGCATGGGGCTAAAAACTCATGGTTTTATCTTGAGCAATCTGTCTCCCTGTCCAGCTCCCTCCAGATCAATGCCCCAAAGGCTCCTGCTGCATGGGCTCTGTATTAGTCAGCCAAAAGCGTGCTAATGTGAAATACCAAAAATGGGTTGGTCTTTATAAAGGGTATTTATTTCGGGTAGAAGTCCACAGAGACCAAGCCATAAAGCATGAAGTTTCTTCTCTCACCACAGTCCATTGCCACGTGTTGGAGCAAGACAGCTGCAGGTGTTTGCCAGGGTTCAGGCTTCTGGGGTTCCTCTCTTCCCGGGGCTGCATTTCTCTCCGGGCTTAGCTCCTGGTTCCTCCACAAGGTCAGCTGTAGACAATCAGGCAAACGGCTTGCTTCTCTTGTCCTGGGGTCTTCTTTCCAACATCAAAACTTCTTCTCAAAAGACTGCTTCAACTGTCCTTTGCCTTGCCTTTCTATATTTGATTCCCCACCCACCAAGGGGTGGGGCTCAACACCCTAATCCTAACCTAATCATGCGCAGATTAACAGATCAGTTTACAAGCATGATTCATAATATTTTTGGAATTCATAATTACATCAAACTGCCACAGGCTCCCAGAACAGCTCACTCAGGCAGCATCCTGTTCCCAATCAGCTGTCTTTTGTGAGAGAGATGGTGAACACCCACTTAAACTGACACCATCTTGCCTTCATTTCGAAGTTTTTAACAACTGAAGTTATTCAATGACCCAGCTCATCCAAAATCAGCCCATGCCATGCAGTAAGTTTTAATTCAGTTTTATACCATAAGTTTGGGCAATAAAACCATAAATATACTATTTTTACCTTTCTTTCAAGAGACTGCTCCTAAGGATTCCCATATCATGTTCTAACTCAGTTTAAAGGGATAGGACCATGAATTTTAAAACATGCATCCATTTCTTTCATTTCAGGGATGGCAGCTTTGGGAACTGAGTGAGAACAAGTTCATGTGGAGGAGGGGAGAGTAGTCTCAAAGAGTTGTGGGATAGAAGAGCCCATGTTTCTTTTCAGTGGTGGAAGGTTTGTGTTGTGTGTGTATTGTTGGATGTGAGGATGTTCTAGGAGCTTTTAAAAAGATAGGTTTGATTTAATTTTTAAAATGTATAACCAATTAAGTGATTTTGGTTCCCTCCCTCAAGGCACATGAGAGTCCTCACATCAGGGACTTTGACACTTGTTCCCTGCTCAGTGTTGCCAAAAGACTCACTAATGGTCTCTGGAAGAAAAGATAATTTTTCAGTGGTTCCTTGGTGAACTATACTAAAAAGAAAAACTTCTAAAATGGAGTGAATTAATTTGTTTCTTGATATTCAGTATTTTCCTTTCCATTTGGTTGCATCTGTCCCTCCAATAACATCAGGCTATCTAGGCAATCAATGTGAACAAACCACAATTAGTGGAAACACATGATTTTTCAATTGAGAACCACTCAGTTGGCTCCTTCTTGGTTCTTTTTACTCTATAATTGCTGAACTGACCTCAAAGGAAAAAAAGGCACATTCCTCAGCACTCTTTGAGAAACACATCTGAGTTGAGTTTTAATTGTATAATGTAGACAGGTAATAAAACTTTTTAAAAAGACAACTAATCATCAGTACTGCTACAATTTTTCATGCAAGGATTATCTTTACAGTGTCAATTATAGAGATAATTCTTGAAAATAAGTTTACAGTGAGAAAAACCATATCAGTGGTTTCTTGGAGTGGAGAATGGCACAGGAAGAGATAGTGAACAAAAGGATATGAAGAATAGTGTGGGTGTGATGGAAATGTTCTGTGTCCTGATTGGAGTGGTGGTTTTATTGGCTCCTTGAATTGCACCCTTTAAATTGATACCATTTCTTATTATAAATTATTGCTCCATAAACTGATATAGGGAAAATCCACTTGAGAGTTTTGCTGAACCAACTATAGAAATCTGGAGCTAAACTCCAATACCATTTTACTATACTAAAACCAAATCAAACTAAACAAAACTAAAACCTAAACTAAATCAAACTAAACTAAGTAAAAACACTTGGTGAAATGGGAGCCAGTTATTAGGAAATATTTATGATAGAAATTTCTTAATATATTAAGGCATCTTGGATAAATGATCAACATTCCAATTTAACTCATAATTGAAGGTTAATTCTGAATACCAGGCCATAAAGCACAAAGACCAGACTAATTTAAATGAACAAGTCTAATTTTCTACCTAATCCACACTCGTATCCTAAACATACAATGAATACCTTTGATTCTTTGTCTTTTCCTGTGTGCTTCTCTTTAGAAAATGCTATTCTGGCAGAATGCTTCTCATATCCAAGCTCAAGTATGCCTTATATACAAGCTTTGTATAAAAACACAAAGCAGGACAAATCTCTCTCTCCCTGATGTAATCCACTATCACTAAGCTTCGTCCCTTCTGTTATTATCACATCAGATTCCAAGGAGTCTGGAATTACTTCAATGTGTTCTCCATTAGTTTGGAAAACTTTTGAATTCAAGGACTATATCTTTTAAAATACTTTACCCTAGGAGTCTATTATTATGTCAATTACATCAGGTTTTAATAAATACATCTTTTTTATTTTCAGAAAGATTGTGTTTGCAATCTTAATTGTTATGGAATAAGGCATCTTTTCTGGATTGCTAACACCACTTTACCTTCATTTTACCAAAACTGAACAGAAGGCTAATTATTTGCAATGCTATATTTTAACACAGAATGAGCAAATAATATGCTTCATATTCATGTTACCTCCATGTTTGTGTGTTCTTCTATTCTTTTGCTACTTTTCCCCCTGATTACTTTATTTTTATCATCCTCACTTTTCCTTTTGCATATCTTCCATACATCTTTTTAATTAGAAAGGTTGTGAGCTTACAAAACAGTCATACATACAATACACATACATACATCAGCCCACTCCTAACACCTTGCACTGTTGTGGAACTTTTTTTACACATGATGAAAGAACATCATCAAAATATTATTACTAACTGTAGTCCATATCTTATATTTGATATAATTTTCCACAAATCACCCTATCATTAACACCATGTATTAGTATTGCACATTTGTTATAGCTCATGAGAAAACATTCTCATATTTGGACTGTCAGTCACAGTCCATCATCCACCACAAGGTCCACTATATTATACAGTCCCCTGCCATGTACAATCCATCCAAAGTATACACTCAGTTGCTCTCAGTTTCATCATAAGGTTGTGCTTTCATCATACCAGTCAATT
>JAKSZT010022231.1:1552785-1574982 GCA_026826555.1 Tolypeutes matacus
TGTGCTTTCATCATACCAGTCAATTTAAGGATGTTTTAATTATTCCAAAAGAAAAATTCCATACTCCTTTATATCCTCTTGTTGTTGGCCCTAAGCATTGATATATTGTAATATTCTTGCATCCATGGCATAGAAGGTAATATCTTCCATATATCCTTGAAGGCAGAATGCATTTATTGAGAATATGCCATGTATAAAACACTATACTATGTCATTAAGATTCAGGTTTAGAAAGACAGTATACACATATGCATATGAGTCATTTTCATCTATCACAAATTCAGTTGCTTTAGACATATCATTTTGAGAAGCCACATTCAACATATTTATATCTACTCTTTTTCCCCCTGCTTTCTCCATAGGAAGAAAGAGAATAACCACAAATGATCCAAACAGAACTGAAGTTCCTGAATTTCTCCTCATGGGATTTTCAGACTCCTGGGAATTTAAAACCTTACATGCTGCTCTATTTTTGCTGTTTTACATGGCAGCTTTCACTGGGAATCTCCTAATCATCATGCTTACCACTCTAGATGGCCATCTTCAAACCACAATATGCTTCATTTTGAAAAATTTATCATTTTTAGATTTTTGCTATATCTTGTCAGAGTTCCCAGATCCATTGTTAATTCCTTAATCCACAATATTTCCATTTCTTTTTTTGAGTGTGCTCTGCAAGCCTTCTTTTTCATTGCACTTGCCTCTACTGAGATAGCCATCCTTACTGTGATGTCCTATGACTGCGATGTGGACATCTGCCAAACCTTGCACAATGTGGTTATCATGAACCAAGGTGCCTATGTGAGGATGATGGTCATTTCATGGCTCAGTGGGATGATCTGTGTGTTCATAATGTGGCTGCAACATTCTCATTACCCTTTTGTGTAGAATTACTAATAGGTTGAAAGGCAGTCAATAAATAGCCACTGTGGGAAAATCTCTTAATTTTTTTAGGTCTTGAGACCTATTAATCAAGTAAGAGTTGAACAAATTTATTTAATTTCATTTCAACTGTAAATTATTATGATTTTCAAAATGGAGAAAATTGTCAGTATCATTCAATTCAGATACACCTCATTTGTCTTCATTTCCCTTGCACACATATTTAACTGTGGGCTATACAAACTGACATTCATGGACTTCTGAATTACGTGATGTATGAGGATAAAGTATTGTTTGTTAGCCAGGCATTCTAGGTGCATGTCTGAGTTGGAAATGATTGTGGTTAGAACTGGTGCTGACATTTTAAAATTCATATGTGTGTAACAGAATGGTTTAGGACTTAAACCTTTTGCCCTGAGTTCAGGGCATGTTCCACTATTTAAATGTGTTTGTCCATTCTTCTGTTGATGGACACCTGGGTTGTTTCCAACTTTTGGCAATGGTGAATAATGTCACTATGAACATTGGTGTACAGATGTCGGTTTGTGTCACTGCTCTCAGTTCTTCTGGGTATATACCTAGTAGTGATATTGCTGGGTCACGTGGCAAGTCTATATTCAACTTCTTTAGGAACTGCCAAACAGTCTTCCACAGTGGCCGTACCATTCCCACCAACAGTGAAGAAGTGTTCCTATCTCTCCACATCCTCTCCAACACTTGTAGTTCTCTGTCTTTTTAATAGTGGCCATTCTGATAGGTGTGAAATGATATCTCATTGTAGTTTTGATTTGCATTTCCCTAATCATGAGTGATGTTAAGCATTTCTTCATGTGTGTTTTTGCCATTTGTATTTCTTCTTTGGAGAAATGTCTATTCAAGTCTTTTGCCCATATTTTAATTGGGTCATTTGTCTTTTTATTGTTGAGTTGTAACATCTCTTTATATATCCTGGATATTAAACCCTTATTAGATATGTGATTTCCAAATATTTTTTCTCATTGAGTTGGCTGCCTTTTCACTCTTTTGAGAAAGTCCTGTGAGGTGCAAAAGTGTTTAATTTTGAGGAAGTCCCATTTATCTGTTTCTTCTTTTGTTGCATGTGCCTTGGGTATAAAGTCCAAGAAACCACTACCTACTACAAGGTCTTGAAGATGTCTCCCTACATTTTCTTCTAGTAGTTTTATGGTCCTGGCTTTTATATTTTGGTCTTTGATCCATTTTGAGTTGATTCTTGTATAGGGGGTGAGATAGGGGTTCTATTTTATTATTTTGGTTATAGATATCCAGTTTTCCCAACACCGTTTATTGAAGGAACTGTTTTTTTCTCATTAGTGTGGGCTTGATAGGTTTGTCAAAAACCAGTTGACTGTATAGGTGAGGGTTTATTTCTGGGTTCTCAGTTCTATTCCACTGATCAATGTGTCTAATTTTATGCCAGTACCATGCTGTTTTGACCACTGTATATTTGTAATATGTTTCAAGGTTAGGCAGTGACATTCCTCCTATGTCACTCTTCTTTTTTAGAATGCTTTTGGCTATTCAGGTGCACTTACCCTTTCAGATGAATTTGGTAATTGCCTTCTCTAATTCTGTAAAGTAAGCTGTTGGGATTTTGATTGGTATTGCATTGAATCTATACTCAGTTTGGGTAAGATTGACATCTTCATGATATTTATTCTTCCAATCCATGCACACAGGATGTCTTTCAATTTGTTTAGGTCTATTTAAATTTCTTTTTGCATTGTTTTGTAGTTTCTGCACATAAGTCCTGTACTTCTTTGGTTAAATTAACTCCTAGGTATTTGTGTCTTTTTGTTACTATTGAAAATGGAATATTTTCCCCTGATTTCCTCCTCAGGTTGTTCAGAACTAGTGTACAAAAACATTACTGATTTTTGTGTGTTGATCTTTTATCCTGACACTTTGCTAAACTCATTTATTAGTTCAAGTAGTTTTGTTGTGGATTCTTCAGTATTTTCTAAGTACAGGATCATGTCATCCACAAATAGTGAGAGTTTTACTTCCTCTTTTCCTATTTGGATGATGTTAACTTTTTTTTTTTCCTTTCTAATTGCCCTAGCTAGAATTTCTAGTACAATGTTGAATAACAATGGTGACAGTGGGCATCCTTGTCTTTTCCCGATCTTAGAGGGAAAGCTTTTAACCTTTCCCCATTGAGTATAATGTTGGCTGTGGGTTTTTCATATATGCCTTTTATCATATTGAGGAATTTTCCTTTTATTCCTATCTTTGGAAATGTTCTTATCAAAAAAAGGATGCTGGATTTTGTCGAATAACTTTTCTGCATCTATTGAGATGATCATGTGTTTTTTTTTCCTTCAAGTTGTTAATGTGTTTTATTACATTGATTGATTTTCTTATGTTGAACTAGCCTTGCATACCAGGAATAAATCCACTTGGTCATGATGTATAAGTCTTTTGATATGCTGTTGGATTTGATTTGTAAGTATTTTGTTGAGAATTTCTGCATCTATATTCTTTAGATATTGGTCTGTAATTTTCTTTCCTTGTAGAATCTTTATCTGGATTTGGTATTAGGGTATTCTTTAGAGATTGGTCTGTAATTTTCTTTCCTTGTAGAATCTTTATCTGGATTTGGTATTAGGGTGATGATGGCTTCATAAAATGTATTGGGTAATTTTCCCTCCTCTTCAATTTTTTTGAAGAGTTTAAACAAGATTGGTGTTAAATATTTTCAAAATGATTGGTAGAATTCACCTGTGAAGCCATCTGGTCTTGGACTTTTCTTTGCTGGGTGATTTTTGATGGTGGATTCAGTCTCCTTAAATGTGATTGATTTGTTAAGTTCTTGTATTTCTTGTAGCATCAGTGTAGGTTGGTTGTGTATTTCTAGAACTTTGTCCATTTCATCTAGGTTGTCTAGTTGTTGGCATATAGTTTCTCATAATATCCTCTGATGATTCTTTTTATTTCTGTGAGGTCATTTGTAATTTCCCCCATTTCATTTCTGATTGTATTTATTTGCATCTTTTCTCTTTTTTTTCTTTGTTAGTCTAGCTAACTTAGTTAGCTTTCTTTGTTAGTCTAGCTAGTTTGTCAATTTTATTGATCTTCTCAAAGAACCATCTTTTGATTTTGTTGATTTTCTCTATTGTTTTTCTGTTCTCATTTTCATTTATTTCTGTTCTATTCTTTATTATTTCTTTCCTTCTGTTTGCTCTGGGATTGGTTTGCTGTTCTTTTTCTAGTTTCTCTAGTTGTTCAGTCAAATCTTTGAGTTTCGCACTTTCTTGTTTTTTAATATAGGCATTTAGGGCTATAAATTTCCCTCTCAAGACTGCCTTTGCTCTATCCCATAAGTTTTGATATGTCATTTCTCATTTCCATTTGTCTCAATATATTTACTGATTTCACTTGCAATTTCTTTTTTAACCCACTGATTATTTAGGAATGTGTTGTTCAGTATCCACACATTTGTGAATTTACTTTTTCCTATTATTGATTTTCTATTACTGATTTCTAGTTCCATTCCATTATGATCTGAGAAAGTGCTTTGTATAATTTCAATCTTTTTATATTTATTGAGAGCTGAATTGTGACCTAACATGTGTTCTATCCTGGAGAAAGATCCATGGGCACTTAAGAAGAATGTGTAACCCACTGAGTTTGGGTGCAGTGTTCTGTATATGTCTGTAGGTCTGAGTTGCTTATATTGTTCAAGTTCTCTGTTTCCTTGCTCATCTTCTGTCTAGTTGTTCTGTCTAATGATGTGAGTGGGATGTTGAAGTCTCCAATGATTATTGTAGAAATGTTTATTTCTCCCTTCAGTTTTGCCACTTTCTCTCATATATTTTGGGGCACCCTGGTTAGGTGCATAATATTTATGACTGTTATATCTTCCTGGTGGATCGTCCCTTTTATTAATATTTAATGGCCTTCTGTGTCTCTTATAAGTTTTTTCCATTTAAAGTCTGTTTTGTCTGATATTAGTATAGCTGCCCCTGCTCTTTTCTGATTACTATTCACATGGAGTATCTTTTTCCAGTCTTTCACTTTCAGCTGGTTTGTATCCCTGTGTCTAAGGTGAGTTCTTGTAAGCAGCCTATGGATGGCTCATATATTTTATCCATTCTATCAGCCAGTATCTTTTGATTGGGGAGTTTAAACCATTCACATTCAATGATATTACTGTAAATGCACTATTTACTTCCCCAATTTTATTCTTTGATTTTCATATGTCATCTTATTTTTGTCTCTCTTTTTACTCTTTTGGTTATCCTTTTTGCTTTTCTTTCTTCTAAACTCTCCTCCAAGCCTCTCTCTCCTGTCTTTTTCTTTCAGGTTATAAGGCTTCCTTTAATATTTCCTGCAAAGCTGGATTCTTTTTTGTAAATTCTCTTAGTTTCTGTTTGTTTGTGAATACTTTATATTCACCTTCATATTTGAAGGACAGTTTTGCTGGATAAAGAATTCTCGGCTGGCAGTTTTTCTCTTTCAGTTTCCTAATTGTATCATACCACTGTCTTCTTGCCTCCATGGTTTCTGAAGAGAAATCTGCACTAAGTCTTACTGGACATCCTTTGTATGTGATTGCTTGCTTCTCTCTTGCTGCTCTGCAAATTTTCTCTTTATCTTTTACATTTGACATTCTGAATAATATGTGTCTTGGCGTAGGTCTATTTGGATTTATTCTCATTGGGGTACGGTGTGATTGTTGGACATGTAAGCTCATTTCTGTCATTAGAGTTGGGAAATTTTCAGCTATTATTTCCTCAAATACTCTTTCTGCCCCTCTTCCTGACTCTTCCCCTGACATGCATGTTGTTGTATTTTGTGTTGTTTGTATTTGTATTTTGTGTTGTCATTCAACTCTCTGAACCCCTGCTTAATTTTTTCCATTCTTTTCTCTCTCTGTTCTTTTCTCTCTTTAATTTTAGCTACTCTGTCTTTGGTATCACTTATTCTTTCTTCTTTCACTTTGAATCTGCTGTTGTATGCCTCAAATGTGTTTTTGACCTCATCTATTGTGTCTTTCATTCCCATGAACTCTGTTACTTTTCTGTTCAGGGTTTCAAATCCTTCTTTGCATTAGTTCAATGTCTTCTTGATGTCATTTATCTCTTTAACTATATTGTCTTTCAACTCATTAATTTGATTTTGGAAATTTGTGCTCATCTCACTGATCAGTTCTCTCAAATTCTGCATCTCTTCTGGGACTTTGATGTATTCCTTTCCTTGGGCCATGTCTTCTATTTTCTTAGTATGGCTCATAATTTTTTGTTGGTGATTAGGCATCTGGTTAGGATGTTGTTTACTCAGATGCTCAATCTCTTTTTCTTTTCTAGGGATGTAGTGGTAGGATGCTGTGAGTTACCACAGCTTTTTTATTTTTGGCTCCACCTGGATTGTTAGGCTTGTCCTGCTGGTTGCTCAAAACATTGGTTGTAGAAGTGCTTCCTAGGGCATTGGGCAGGGAGGCTATAGATGCCAGGAAAAGCCTCTCCTACTTATTTTTAATTTTCTTATGAGCACTTCCTTGGTCTGCCAGGAGATGGCACTCTTTGGTAGCTCTCAATTCAATGCCTGGTCTGAGTGTATTTGTTGTGACACAGACAATTAATGTGATAGAGCTTCCTGTCTGGAGGCTAAGAGCCTTCTATTTCAAACTTTTTGAGACAGTACTCCAATCTTCTCTGGCTGCCCCCTCCCTTTTCCCAGCTAGGAAATATTTCCACTCCCCTCTGAGGTCTCAACAATTAGGCCCTGTTAGTAGAGGAGGAGATTGGGAGGTTTGTATATCTTTAGCCCCTTGCAGGCTCCAAGGCAAACAATGGCACAGCCCCACCCGACCTGGAAGAGCTCTCAAGACAGAGCAGACCAAACCTGTGACTCAAAAGCTGAGTCAACCCCAGGCTTTCTCTCCCCTCTCCTGTGAAGTCCTCTACAATTAGTCCAGGTGAGAAAAGCAGGAGATCATGAGGGTCGGATTTCTCCAGTCCTTCACCGGCTTCCAGGGGAAATCACCGTGTGGTCCCACATGGCCTGGAAGGGCCCATGGTGCACTGCAGCCCAAATTTGTGGGTCAGAACCTGAGTCAGCCTTAGCCTGTGTCCCTCTGTCACCCCTTTCCTGGGGTGGTAGATCCCTGGAGCCCCCTTTGTCTGTAGTTGCAAACCTAGAGGCCCGAGGATTCTAATATGGCAGAGGGTGTCGTCAGCAGCAGCTGCTGTTGGTTCCAACTCACAGTTCTGTAGTCATGATTTCCCTCTTTTGTCCCTCTCTCTTCTGGGTGGTGTGCAGCCTTCACCTGCTGTCCTAAACCCTAGAAGATCTTTTTTGGGGTTGTTTCAGCCATCCTTTTGCTATTTTTCTGGAAAAGAGATTCCTTTGTCTTACTAGTCCACCATCTTCCCAGAAGTCCCTTGCTAAGATATTAATTACTGCATTCTTTAAAGGTCTGTAGCACATTCCTGTAAAAGTCATGATTTTAATTGTAGAAAAATTATTGTATATTATTTAACTTGTTGATTTTTATAGGACTATCGGTTTCTCTATTTATAATTCTCTATTGGAGGCAAAATAAAATAAATATACAGAAAGGAGCATAAAATAAAAATAAATGTACAGTATAATGAGTTGTTCTAAAATTAATCCCACATGTAAGTGCAACCTTAGTAAAGACATGGAAAATAATTAACACTCAGGAAACCCCTGCATTCCACTTCACAATCACATCCTACATCCTGTATTAGGGTGACAGCCATTATCCTAATGAAATATACTACTTCTCATTAAAGTTTTTTTAAAATATGATAAACTTTATTTTAAAGAGGTTTTAGATTACAGAAAAGTAACATGAAAAATATAACAGATTCCCATATACCTCACCTTCTTTCTCTTCCCACATAATAACATCTTATAATAATATGGTAGGTTTGTTACAATTAATGAATAAATATTGATGCATTACTAATAAAAAAAGGTCTATACTTCACACTGTGGTTAACACACTTAATTCCAAAGCCCTAAAAATGCCCTATGATTTCAGTGAAAATATAGGCAATTATATTATTCCCTCCCCCACCCTCAGAACCTTGGGCAACCACTTTCTTTATATCAATGTTACATGTTCTTCTAATATACAATATTAATAAATTTACTTTGTCCATGGTTGCATTGCACTCTTATGATTCTTCATTCTACAAATGTGGGGATTTGGGGTTGGTGCTGCCCATTTTGCCTCAGAGTGAGTTAGGGTTTAGATATTATGAAGCACATAGAAAGAGCTGAATTGCTTACAGTTGTAGATACACTCTGTTTTGTGTGATGGTAGTTGTCCTTCAACATCATTTTGTCAATTGTCCTGGGTGAGTCCAGTGAACTGGAAAATAGGTATTGGCTGCATGTGTTCTGAGATTCATGGCTCGGCATCTAAACACACTGGAGACTTAAGTCTCTGAGACATATACTTAATAAGTGTAGTGATAATTTTAAGTGTAAATAAAAGGAACAGAATAATCATGTGTAGGGAAATTATAAATGAGTCTAACACTGTTATGTTGGGGAAATAGAATATCATATATTCCAAGGTAAGGCCCACCAACAGGGTGCTGATTTAAAGGGCTTGCCTATACTGTCTGAATGGTTCTAGAGCCCTTAGAAGCACCCCTGTTTGAGGCTTTGTTCACAGTAACAATTTAGTGAGATCTCCTGAGACTTGTAAAATTGAAACCTCTGAAATGAACTCCCAACTCATTTTGAAATCTCTTAACCTTAAAAATTCTTTTATATTTGAAGTTTCCCCCTTTTGGTCAAGATCTTTTTATAAATACACAGCTGCTTGGCACTTGTTATTAATCCCTCCATACCAGGGAGGCTCACCCCCAGGAGTCATGTCCCACACTGTGGGGAAGGTAGTGCCTTTATTGGCTGAGTTTGGCTTAGAAAGGAACCACATTTGAGTAACAAGGAGGTTTTCAGGAGGTAACTCCTAGGCAATTGTAATTATTAGGCTAAGTTTCAATTTGACAATAATAAGTTTCAGTCATACACATTACTATTGAGGGCTTGGCATATTCTTCATTTTTCTTTTATCAGGTACTGCCTATGTACTCAAGAGATTCTTGTCCCTCTGTTTGAGAACATAGTAGGCCCTTCCACCAGGATGGGAGTTCAATATTATGTTGTTTATTGTGTGGGTCTCTATCCACTGAGACCACACCCTATGACAAGATGAGTACATTCATATTCCATGGAAGCATGCCCCAGGTGCACCCTTTCCCATATACCCCTACTACTGACAACCTGTACCAGTGGACCTCCCTGCTATATTTTCCAAAAGAATATTATCACAACTGTACTTTAAACCATACCTGCAAATCCCCAGATTTCACCTGTTCTTTCTCCATCACATCCCCCCCTTCCATGGAGAGCCCAAACCACCACCTCAAACATGATCACACTCATAGTCCAGCACCATTGACCCCACTCACATCCCTGCACCACTATTACCCTCATGCACTGACAAACCACACCCATCCACCTTATCATAGGTTATGCCCAGACTAAGCATCAGCTTACACCATATACTCTCTTTCTATCTCCTGGTACTCTGTCTTTGAGACTATATCTGTGAGTCTGCTCAATATGCTTAAGTCGTATCAGTGGTATCATGCAATATTTGTCTTTAAGTGACTGATTTACTTCACTTAAAATAAGGTCTTTGGGATTCATCCATGTTTTAACATGTGTCAATACTTCATTCCTTCTTACATCTAAGTAATATTCCATTATATGTATATACTACATTTTGCTTACCTATTCATCTTTTGATGGATACTTGGGTCCCTTCCAATATTTGGCAATAGTGAATAATGCCACTATGAACATTGGTGTGCATATATCTATTTGTATCCTGCTTTCAGTTCTTCAAGGTATATACCTAGTAGTGGGATTGCCAGATCATATGGCAATTCTATAGTTAGCTTCCTGAGGAACTGCTGAAACTTCCTCCAAAATGGCTGCACCATTCCCATAAGCAGTGGATGAGTATTCCCATTCCTACACATCCTCTCAAACAACATAACAGAAACATATAGTGTTTTCTGTTATTTTAATAGCAGCCAGTCTAATAGGTATAAGATGACAGCTCATTATACTTTTGATTTGCATTTTCCTAATAGCTAGTGAAGTTAAGCAACTTTTCATGTGATTTTTTGACATCTGTATTTCCTCTTTGGAAAACTGTATATTCAAGCCTCTTGCCCATTTTTTTAAATGGGTTGTTTTTTCTGTTTATTTTCAAGGTGTAGAATTTCTTTATATATGTTGGATATTAAGCCCTTATTGGATAAGTGGTTCACAAATATTTTCTCCCATCGAGTAGGCTGCCTTTTCACTTTCTTGACAAACCCCTTTTAAGCACAAACATTTTTTTATTTTGAGATTGTCCCATTTATCTATTTTTTCTTTCATTGATTGCTCTTTGTGTGTAAAGTATATGAAATCATTTCCTACTAAAAGTGCTAGTAGATACTTCCCTACATCATCTTCTAGGAGCTTTATGGTCTGAGCTTTTACATTTAGGTCTTTGATCCATCTTGAGTTAATTTTAGTATAGGGCATGAGATGATGATCTTTCTAATTCTTTTGGATATGGTTATCCAGTTCTCCCAGCAAACATTTGTTGAAGAGGCTATTTTGTCCCAGTGAAGTGTGTTTGGTGTGGCCTTGTTGGATATCTGTTGACTATTTATGTGCAGGTTTATATCACTACTCCCAATTTGATTCCATTAGTCAGTATGTCAATCCTTGTGCCAATAGCATGCACTTTTGTGCACTTTAGTTTTTTAGTATGTTTTAAAGTCAGGTAGCATGATTTCTCCAATTTTGTTTTTCTCATTCAATATGCTTTGGCTGCTCTGGGTCACTTGCCCTTCCAAATAAATTTCATAATTGGCTTTTCCAACTCAGTAAAAGATGCTGTTGTTATTTTTTATTGTGTGTGTGTTAAATCTGTAAATAAATTTGGGTAGGAGAGACATCTTAATGATATTTAGTCTTCCAATTCATGAACATTGAATAATCTTCCATTTATTTAGGTCTTCTTTGATTTCCTTTAGCAGGGTTGTGTAGTTCTCTGTGTACAAATCCTTTACATCCAACCTAATAAACAAAACAAATATCCTGAAGAAATACAGGATTTAAGACAAGCAGTGATGTTCACACAACTCTCCTAAATCAATTTAAAGAATTTAAAGAAAATATGACTGAAGAAATAAGGATATTAAAAAGACACTGGGAGAGCATAAAGAACAATTTGAAAGCCTGCCAAGAAAAGTAACAGACCTTATGGGAATGAAAAACACAATGGATGAGATTAAAAATACATTTTAGCAAATAAGAGCAGATTTTAATTGTTTGGAGACAGAATTAGTGATTTTGAAGACAGAACATCTGAGCTAGAAAAGACAGGAGAATAGAAAGAGAAGAGAATGGAAAAAATGGAACAGAATCTCAGGGAATTGAATAACAACGCAAAACACACAAACATTCACCTTATTTGTGTCCCAGAAGGAGAAGAGAATGGAAAGGGAGCAGAAAGAATATTTGAGGAAATAATGACTGAAAAGTTCCAATCCTTATGAAGGACACAAATATCAATATCCAAAAGGGACATCACACCTTAAACAGAAATCCAAATAGACCTTCCCCAAGACACCTACTATTCAGAATGACAAATATCAGACATAAAGGATTCTGAAAGCACCAAGAGAAAAACAAAGCATCACATAGAAGAGAAACTCAATAAAATTAAGTGCCAACCTCTCATCATAAAGCATGGAGGAGACAAGAAAGTGGCACGATATATTTTAGGTACTGAAACAGAAAAACTGCCAACCAAGAATTCTGTATTGGGCAAAGCTGGCCTTTCAAAAATGAGGGTGAGTCCAAAGTCTTCACAGACAAACAAAAACCTATAGAATATGTTACCAAAAGAGGAGAATTACAAAAGATACTAAAGAGTGTGTGCAGTCTCAAAGGAAAAAACAAGAATGTGAGATTTGGAGAAGAGTTTAGAAATGAAGATTATTAGGAAGAGTAAACTAAAGGACAGGAAGACAGACAATAGAATGATATGATATCAGAAAGCTGAAGGCCCAAATGTATGAAGTAAGTAATGCCTTTACAGTAATGACACTGAATGTTAATAGATTGAATTCCCCAATCAAAAGACATAGACTGATAGAATGGATAAAAAAATATATGAGCCATCTATATGTTGTCTACAAAAGACCCACCTCAGAAGTAAGAACAAAACCAGGTTAAAAGTGAAATGTTGGAAAAAGTTATTCCATACAAATAATAAGCAAAAAGGAGCTAGAGTAGACCAGATAAATGTTAAATAACAACATTAGAGTATATGAACAATAATTACTCAGTGCAACTGGCAAATTGTTCCTGTGAACAATTTTCTGTAATTTTTTTCATACAAAATAAGCACTTGCTTTTAATTTAGGATGGCTGAAGAAGTGATATATTTTTGGATATTTTATTTTTCTTTAACCCATTCTTATTTATACTGTTTAATTAAAATAATCTATCTGGATCAATATTGATTTAGCATGACTACTGTTGAACAAAATTTTGAGTTTTTCTACCTCATAAAATTATGAATTGGCAAATTGTTATCTGGTGTTAGTTCATTTCAGTAAGATGTGAAGAATTCTCAAATAGAAATTTGATTATATAGAAAGAATTATAGCTTAAATAGAATTTAACTAAACTGATAATTTATTTCATTCATAGAGATTATTTCCAATAGTTAGAGATGTAATATGAAAATTAGAATTATGTTATAATTAATTTCTATTATATTTGAATTATTATTTATATTTATAAATGTTGGTTGCTATGCTATCTATTTTTTATCATTGATTATATTAACTTTAACCTGGCCTTACACATGCTTTTAAAATTTGTAATTTCTTTCAATTTTTTTAAAAATTTATTTTACAATTGTACAATAAAAAACTTTTTAACAACTAAAAAACAGCCATTGATTATACACATTGTATAGATCATATAGTAAGTGAATACATCTCAATTACACTGCTTAATAAACAAATAATTGTGTAAGATTAGCCAGAAATTACAATTATGTACATCAGGGAAACAGATTGAGAGGTGAAGCATTTTCTTGTTTGTTTGTCTGTTTTTTGTTTATTATTATTACTGAAATAATGAAAATTCTTTAATAATCATTGAAGTGATGAATGTACAGCTATGTGCATTTGCACAACCAAATACCATTGATTGTACACTGTGGAATAAATTGTATGCCTTATTAATATGTATCAATAAGATTGTTTTGTTTAAAACAAAAGTCACCCCCCAAAATTGAAAATTATCAAGGCTCTTTAAAAATGTGGATTTGTATCAGTAACCACAGGATATGGCTAGTAGGTGTATATAATGTTCTTGTGAGGTGAGGTATTTTTTCTTTGTTCAAGTTTGCCTTCAAAATTGAGTGTGGAAATAAAATGGGCTCAGAACCACACCTTTGATTTACCTTATTATAAGGTGTTGGAAAAAGAAAAAGGCAAATGGCCTGATTAAAAAAATGGGCAAAAGACTTGAATAGACATAAGTTCAAAGAAGAAATACAAATGGTGAAATAACACATGAAAAAAATGTTCAACATCACTATCAATTAGGGAAATGCAAATTAAAGTTACAATGAGAAATCATTTCACACCTATTAGAATGGCCATTATTAATAGGTCAGAAAATTACAAGTGTTGGAGAGGATGTAGAGAGATAGCAATGCTTATTCACTGTTGGCAGGAATGTAGAATGGTACAGTCCTTGTGGAGGAATGTTTGGCAGTTCCTAAGTTGAATATAGACTTGCCATGGGACCTGGCAATACCACTACTAGGTATATACCCAAAAGAACTGAGAGCATTGATACAAACAGACATCTGCACACTGGTGCTCATAGTGGTGTCATTCCATATCCATATGGAAACAACCCAGGTACTCATCAACTGATGAATGGATAAACAAATTGTGATGTATACACATGATGGAATATTATGCAGCTGTAAGAATAAATGAAGTTGTGAAGGATAAGGCAACATGGATGAACCTGGAGGACATTATGTTGAGTGAAGCAAGTTAGACACAAAAGAACAAATACTGTATAATTGTGCATTATTCACTAAATATATTGTGTAAACTCATGGACATCATAATTAAAATATAGATCACCAGAAAATAGGAGGGAAGAGAATGGAAAGTTGAGGGTTAATCTGTGCAGAATTGGTAAAAGATTGTTAGTAAATCTTTGGAAATGAATAGAAATGGTGAAAGCACATCATAATGTTTGTAACTAGTAGAACTATTATATTGGTTGACAGTGGTTGAAAGGGAAAGTCTAAGAACATGTATATTATTAGAAGGAAAGCTAAAAAATGTAACATGGTGCTGTATAACATAGTGAAACCTCATGTGAAATACAAATATGGGTGATATTGCACACGTAAGACTGTTTTTACAAAATATAAATACAAATAAACCAGAGAGACAGAAATGGAATAACAGCTATGTACAGCAGGGGAAGCATAGAGAAATTGTGAGGTGAAAAGTTTTTATTCATCTGTTTTTAATGTTTCTATTATTGGAATAATGAAAATGCTCTGATAATGAAATGATGAATACACATGTGATTATATCAAATACCACTGATAGTACACTTTAGAAGGATTTATGCTTTATTAATATATATCAATAAAATTTAGAAAAATTACAATGAGATACCATTTCACAAATTAATGAATGACCATGATCTAAAAAGAAAAAAAAAAAAATACCAGTGATGAAGAGTATGTGGAGATACAGGAACTCTCCTTCACTGTCAGTGGAAGACAATTTGGGAGCACCTCAAGAAGCTGAATATAGAACTGCTGTACCCATGCTGAGGAATATATTCAGAACTGAAATCAAGGATACAAACTGACATTTGCACACTAATGTTCATAGCAGCATTATTTTAATGGAATTCTATTCAGCTGTAAGAAGAAATGAAATTGGGATACATATGACAACATGGATGAATCTTGAGGACATTATATTTCATGAAATAAGACAGATACAAAAGGACACTCTATGGTCTCACTAATATGAACTAAATAGTATGAGTAAACTTATGGAGGTAAACTCTAGAGTAGAGGTACTAGGAAAGAGAATGTCAGTTGAGAATGAGAGCTGCTGCTCAATATAACTACAGATTTTAATAAAGTTTATTGTAAACATGTGGAAATGAATAGTAATACATTATAGTGAGTACAAGTAATACTGCTGATATATAAATGAGATGGTGGCTAAAAAGGATGGCCTATGGATGTAAATTTCAATAGAAATGAAACTACAGAAAAATCTAGGGTATGTATAACTTAGTGATTTGAGTGGTGGATGAAGAGTGTGGATAATAACATAGATATGAGAATATTCTTTTACAAAGTGTTAAGAATTTGGTGATAAATGGGAATATTACAACAAATGTAACTTATGGGTGACAGTCAACAGTAATATTGTAATAATATTGCAGCAATGGCAAAGAAGATATTCTATCACTTCTAAGACAATTAAGGGGAATCTAAGGGGGTGGAATTTTTCCTTTTGGAATAACGAAAATGTTCTAAAATTGACTGGGTGATGACAGCACAAATCTGTGATGAAAATGAAAGCCACTGAATGTGTATGTTGAAATGCTTGTTCAAAGCATGAGGATGTATAACACAAGGAACCCGGTATTGGAAGATAGATTGTGGTTAATAGAAAAAATATGAGAACATTCTCTCATGAACTATAGCAAATATATAATACTAATACAGGACATTAATAATTGGGTGGGTTGGGAGAAATACACCAAATGTAAGACATGGGCTGTAGTTAGTATTAATATTTTGACAAAACTCTTTCATAGTTTGTACGAAAAGTTTCATAACAATGCAAGGTGTTGGTGGTGGGATGATGTATGAGAGTTGTTTGTGATGATATGCATGTTTGTTTTGTAAGTTCATGACTTTTACTATACACTTATTGTTTATGAATGTTCATGTATGAATGATTAACTTCAATAAAATTTTATTTTAAAAAAAGAATGTGTTGTTTAACTTCCATATAATTCTGCCTATTCTGGTTCTCTGCCCCTTATTAATTTCCAGCTTCTTTTGTGGTGAGAGAAATTTTTTATATAAATTCAATATTTTTATATTTGTTGGGATTTGTTCTGTAACTTAGCATGTGATCTATCCTGGAGAATGATCAATGTGTACTTAAGAAGAATATATATCCTGATGTATTTTGGTGTATTTTATATATGTCAATTAGGTCTAGTTACTTACTCTAAAGAATTATTTCAGGTCTTGATTTCTTTATTAACCCTCTGTTGGGATCTTCTGTCTAATGGTGATAATGGTATATTAAAGTTTGCTACTATGATTGTAGAGGCATCTATTTCTTTCCTTAGTTTTGCCATTATTTGCCTTGAGCATTTTGGGGCCCCCTTGTTAGGTGCATAAATATATGATTGTTTTGTCATAATATATTACCCCTTTTATTAATATGTACTGATCTTCTTTGTCTTTTTTTTTAATTGTGGGTAAAAATCAAATTTTTCACAATACATACCAATATTTGTAAAATGATATATAAATATATATGCATATATGTGCATTTGCTTACAAAAATGTTATTTATACACACACACACACACACACACACACACACACATATATATATATATATATATATTTTAAAGGTGCTTAGATTACCTAAATATTACACAGAAACTACAGGGATTCCCATGTTTCCCACCTCACACACATCCCACAACATCCCACACAAACATCCCCCACAAGTGTGGCCCATCACCCGCAATGGACCTACACATCCTGGGGCCTTGCCATCAACCATAGACCACAGTTCACATCATAGACAACACTCTCTCCCACACAGTTCTGAATGGTGTGTGCTGATTTAAAATGGCCTACATCCGTTGGCACTACGGCACTCAGGACACAACCCAAGTCCCGAAAATGCCCCTGTATTTCAACCACACTTCCCCTCCCTGCCCAGAAAGTGTCCAGTGGCCACTGGCTCTGCATCACTGTTATAATTTCTTCCATTTCTAGAATCACCATATATGTACAACAGAATACAATTAAGTCCACTCTAGTCCATAGTTCTTCCCCCAATCTTGAGGGGACTGGGATAGTGATGTCCATCCCACCTCCAAGTGAGAGAGGGCTTATATCCCATGGATATGGTGGGTAGGATTATCATGCCTGCAGCTTCAGACCCTCTCCATTCCCTGGGATGATCATTACCCGTTGTCATCTCCTTGCCAGGTGACTTGGATGAGTCCATTGAGCTGTAGAGTAGGAGGTGCAGCTCCACCGAGATTCCACACACACCTGGCACATAGGTAGGCCAGAGGCTCCAGTCTCTGGAAGTACACCTAAAAACTCCAGCCTCACATATAGGTTTGAATAGAAGGGACTGCTGAACCATGTGCAGGGAGGACTTATTTGAGTCCAATTCTGTCACTCTCAGGAACACAGATTCCAAAATAGAGCCCACTAATAAGGCGTCAATCTCTGGGGCTATCCCACCTTATATAAGACCTGGGTGTCTCCAGAGCCCTCAGGAGTCCCTCTGTTTGGGGTGATATGCACTTTGGTGTTCTATGAGATCCTACTGAGGTGTGTGTAAGCGTTACCTCTGGGATGACCTCCCAACTCTCTTTGAAGTCTCTTAGCCACTTGAACTCATTTGTCTTTACCTTTCCCTCCTTTTATTCAAGGTCTTTTTCCAGTCATGTTGCCATTTGGCACTTGGTATTAATCCCTCATTGCCAGGGAGGCTCATCCCTGGGAGTCATGTCCCATGTTGGGGGGAAGGTAATGCATTCATATGCTGAGTTTGGCTTAGAGAAAGGCCACATTTGAACAACAAGGAGGCTCTCAGGTGGCAACCCTTAGACACCCCATAACAGTAGGCTAAGTTTCATTTACAGGAGCAAAAACTCATAAGGCTAGTTATCAATAACAAGAACTCATCAGTGGGCCATCCTCTTTTGACAGACAGTGTCCCTGCACTCAGGGGACTGTTGCTGCTCCCTTGGACAATGTGGCAGAGCTCTCCAGGCTGGAAATTCAGATTCCCTCATTTATTGAGTGATTGTCCACCCACCATGACCATACCCCATCCTTTGATCATTTGAAAATTTTTGTATATCTTTCATGTAAATTCCGATGAACTTACTCCCATGAATCCCCCCCCAGACAACCCCCACCAATAATCCTCTGCAGCACCCATTGTAACCCTTCTGTGATCTAAATCTTCCCTGAACATGTAGCCCATATAATAACCAAATACACTTAATAGGAAAAAGAAACAACAATGACAATCTTAAATACAAGAGATAAACAAAAGGAAACTCAGGAAAACAAACAAACAAACAAAAAACAAAACAAAACAAAATATAATGAATGGATTGGGACATTCCAAAAAATGGAAAAAAAACAAAAGCAATTCCCTTTTTAAAAAATTTATTCTTTTTTCCTTTTATCACTGTATTATCGGATGTCCAGTGTGTACTGTGAAACCTTCTCCCTCTCATTCCCCAGTGTCTCCCAAATTTTCATTTAATTTTCAAAGAAGTTTTAGGTCACAGCACAGTCACACATGGAATACCAGAGACTCCCACATACCAAACCCCCCCTTCCCCACCCCATATTAAAACCCTTTTTTTTTTTTTTTTGGATGTTAGCATTGTTATAACTGTTATACAGATAGCAAAATATCGCAAATAAACATTGTCAATGGTTTACAGTGTAGATTACAATTTAGATGATACAATTTAACAAGTTTTGATAATATTTACCATATCCTGTGTCCATTACTGTAAGGTAATGAAAAACCTTCCCCATGACCACTAAATACCCCATTTGTTCTTTTCTGTTCCTTCCTACCCCTCCCTCTGGGCCATATGACACTCCCTTCTCTTGACTTATGGAATGACAAGATTCAAAGTTACATACCTTCGGTATTCCAACCTGCCCTTCCTAATCTACCCAACTGTGAACCCTGCACCACCAAACCCAGTAATATCACTACCCTCTGCCGTATCCTTCAATATGCAACTATACTCTATACCTTTACCATAGATTATGTCTATATGGGTGATGACTCACAGCTTACTCTTCTCTTTCTCTCCCTTGTTAACCTATCTTTCAGACAATGGTTCTCAGAGACTGCTCACTTTCCTCAGTTCAAATCAGTGAGGTCTTATACTATTCATCCTTCAATGTATGGCTTGCTTCACTCAACAAGGTCTTCAAGATTCATCCACATTATTATATGTGTTAGCACTTTATTCCTTCTTACAGCTGAGTAATATTCCATTGTATGAATGTACCACATTTTGCTTATCCATTCATCTGTTGATGGGCACCGGGGCAGATTCCAACTTTTGGCAATGGTGAACAATGCCACTATGAATATTGGTGTGCATTTATCTGTTTGTGTCTTTGCTTTCAGTTTTTTCTGGGTATACACCCACAGTGGAATGGCTGGATCATACAGAAGATCTGTTGTTAGTTTTCTGAGGAACCACCAAACTGTCCTCCACAGTGGCTGGACCATACCACAGTCCCACCAGCAGTGGATGAGAGTTCCTATTCCTCCACATCCTCTCCAACATTTAGTATCTACTCTTGTTTTAATATCTGCCATTCTGATGTGTGTAAGATGGTATCTCATTGTAGTTTTGATTTCCATTTCCCTGATAGCAAGCGATGTTGAGCATTTTTTCATGTGCTTTTTAGCCATTTGTATTTCTTCCTTGGAGAAGTGTCCTTTCAGGTCACTTGCCCATTTTTTAAATGGGTTGTTTGTCTTTTTATTTTCAAGGTGTAGGATTTCTTTATATATGCAGGATATTAGGCTCCTATCAGATATATGGTCACCAAATATTTTCTCCCATTGGGTAGGCTGCCTTTTTATTTTCTTATAACATCCTTTGAGGTGCAGAAGTTTTTAATTTTGATGAGATCCCATTTATCTACTTTTTCTCTTGTTGCTCATGCTTTTTCTGTGAAGTTCATGAAATCTTTTCCTATTACAAGATCCTGTAGATGCCTCTCTACATTATCTTCCAGGGTCTTTATGGTTTGGGCTCTTATATTTAGATCTTTGATCCATCTTGAGTTGATTTTTGTATAAGGTGTGAGATGGTATTCCTCTCTCATTTTTTGGATATGAATATCCAGTTCTCAAAACACCACTTGTTAAAGAGGCCATTCTCTCCCAACTGAGTGGGCTTCATGGCCTTGTAGAATATCAGATGACTGTATATGCGAGGATCTATATCAGAACTCTCAATTCAATTCCATTGGTCAGTAGATCTATCCTTGTGCCAATACCATGCAGTTTTGATCATTGTAGCTTTGTAGTATGTTTTAAAGTCAAGTAGTCTGATACCTCCAACTTCACTTTTCTTTTTCAATATGTCTTTGGCAATTCGGGGTCTCTTACTTCTCCAAATATATTTTTTGGTTAGTTTTTCCAGTTCCTTAAAAAATACAGTGTTGACTTTTATTGGGATTTCATTATATCTGTAGATTAGTTTGGGTAGTATAGACATCTTGATGATGTTTAGTCTTCCTATCCATGAACAGGGAATATTTTTCCATTTATTTAAGTCTTATTTGATTTCCTTTAACAGTGTTGTGTAGTTTTCTGTATATAAGTCCTTTACATCTTTAGTTAAATTTATTCCTAGGCATTTGATTCTGTTAGATACTATTGTAAATGGCATTTTTTTCTTGATTTCCTCCTCTGATTGCTGGTTATTGGTGTACAGAAATGCTACTGATTTTTGAGCATTGATCTTATAACCTGCAACATTACTGAACTCCTTTATAAGTTCTAGAAGCCTTGTTGTAAATTTCTCAGGGCTTTCTATGTATAGAATCATGACATCTGCAAATAATGAAATTTTTACTTCTTCTTTTCCTATCTGGATGCCTTTTATATCCTTTTCTTGCTTCAGTGCTCACACAAGTACTTCTAAGACAATGTTAAAGAGGGGTGGAGATGGTAGACATCTTTGTCTTGTCCCTGATCTCAGAGGGAAGGCTTTTAGGATTTTACCATTGAAAATAATGTTAGCTTTGGGTTTTTCATATATACCCTTTATCATATTCAGAAAGTTTCCTTCTACTCCTATTTTTTTGTAGTGTTTTTATGAGTAAAGAGTGCTGTTTTTGTCTAATGCTTTTTCTGCATCTATAGAGATGATCATGTGATGTATTTCTTTCAATCTGTTTATGTGGTGTATTACATTGATTGATTTTCTTATATTGTGCCATCCTGGCATACCCGGGATGAAACCCACTTGGTCATGGTTTATAATCCTTTTGATATGTTGTTGAATGCGATTAGCAAGTACTTAGTTTAGAATTTTAGCATCTAGGTTCATTACAGAAATTGGTCTGTAATTTTCCTTTCTTGAGGTATCTTTGTTTGGTTTTGGTATTAGGGTAATGTTGGCATCATAGAATGAGTTAGGCAATATTCCTTCTACTTCTATTTTTTGGAAGAGCATAAGTGGAATTGGTGTTAGCTCTTTCCGGAATGTTTGGTAGAATTCAGCTGTGAAGCCATCTGGTCCTGGGCCCTTCTTAGTTGGAAGGTTTTTGATGACTGAGTCTATCTCTTTACTTGTAATTGGACTGTTGAGTTCATCTATTTCTTCTTTCCTCAATGTAGGCTGTTTGTGAGTTTCTAGAAACTTGTCCATTTCCTCTAAATTATCATTCTTGTTAGCATATAATGTTTCAAAGTATCCTCTTATGATACTCTTTATTTCTGTGGGGTCAGTAGTGATATCCCCTTGCTCCTATCTTATTTTATTTATTTGCATCTGTTCTTTTTCTTTGTTAGTCTGGCTAAGGGTTTGTCAATTTTATTGATTTTCTCGAAGAACCAGCTTTTTTTTTTATTGTTTCTAGTGCTTTCTTATTCTCTATTTCATTTAGTTCTGTTCTAATCATTGTTATTTCCTTCTTTCTACTTCCTTTAGGTTTAGTTTGTTGTTGTTTTTTCCAATTCCTTCAAGTGTGCAGTTAAGTCTTCAATTTTAGCTCTTTCTTCTTTTTTAATATATGTATTTATGGCTATGAACTTCTCTCTCAGGACTGCTTTCACTGTATCACATAGGTTTTGATATGTTGTGTTGTTGTTTTCATTAGTTTCAAGGAAG
>JAKSZT010022231.1:1575382-1639396 GCA_026826555.1 Tolypeutes matacus
ATATATATATATATATTTTAAAGGTGCTTAGATTACCTAAATATTACACAGAAACTACAGGGATTCCCATGTTTCCCACCTCACACACATCCCACAACATCCCACACAAACATCCCCCACAAGTGTGGCCCATCACCCGCAATGGACCTACACATCCTGGGGCCTTGCCATCAACCATAGACCACAGTTCACATCATAGACAACACTCTCTCCCACACAGTTCTGAATGGTGTGTGCTGATTTAAAATGGCCTACATCCGTTGGCACTACGGCACTCAGGACACAACCCAAGTCCCGAAAATGCCCCTGTATTTCAACCACACTTCCCCTCCCTGCCCAGAAAGTGTCCAGTGGCCACTGGCTCTGCATCACTGTTATAATTTCTTCCATTTCTAGAATCACCATATATGTACAACAGAATACAATTAAGTCCACTCTAGTCCATAGTTCTTCCTCCAATCTTGAGGGGACTGGGATAGTGATGTCCATCCCACCTCCAAGTGAGAAAGGGCTTATATCCCATGGATATGGTGGGTAGGATTATCATGCCTGCAGCTTCAGACCCTCTCCATTCCCTGGGATGATCATTACCCGTTGTCATCTCCTTGCCAGGTGACTTGGATGAGTCCATTGAGCTGTAGAGTAGGAGGTGCAGCTCCACCGAGATTCCACACACACCTGGCACATAGGTAGGCCAGAGGCTCCAGTCTCTGGAAGTACACCTAAAAACTCCAGCCTCACATATAGGTTTGAATAGAAGGGACTGCTGAACCATGTGCAGGGAGGACTTATTTGAGTCCAATTCTGTCACTATCAGGAACACAGATTCCAAAATAGAGCCCACTAATAAGGCGTCAATCTCTGGGGCTATTCCACCTTATATAAGACCTGGGTGTCTCCAGAGCCCTCAGGAGTCCCTCTGTTTGGGGTGATATGCACTTTGGTGTTCTATGAGATCCTACTGAGGTGTGTGTAAGCGTTACCTCTGGGATGACCTCCCAACTCTCTTTGAAGTCTCTTAGCCACTTGAACTCATTTGTCTTTACCTTTCCCTCCTTTTATTCAAGGTCTTTTTCCAGTCATGTTGCCATTTGGCACTTGGTATTAATCCCTCATTGCCAGGGAGGCTCATCCCTGGGAGTCATGTCCCATGTTGGGGGGAAGGTAATGCATTCATATGCTGAGTTTGGCTTAGAGAAAGGCCACATTTGAACAACAAGGAGGCTCTCAGGTGGCAACCCTTAGACACCCCATAACAGTAGGCTAAGTTTCATTTACAGGAGCAAAAACTCATAAGGCTAGTTATCAATAACAAGAACTCATCAGTGGGCCATCCTCTTTTGACAGACAGTGTCCCTGCACTCAGGGGACTGTTGCTGCTCCCTTGGACAATGTGGCAGAGCTCTCCAGGCTGGAAATTCAGATTCCCTCATTTATTGAGTGATTGTCCACCCACCATGACCATACCCCATCCTTTGATCATTTGAAAATTTTTGTATATCTTTCATGTAAATTCCGATGAACTTACTCCCATGAATCCCCCCCCAGACAACCCCCACCAATAATCCTCTGCAGCACCCATTGTAACCCTTCTGTGATCTAAATCTTCCCTGAACATGTAGCCCATATAATAACCAAATACACTTAATAGGAAAAAGAAACAACAATGACAATCTTAAATACAAGAGATAAACAAAAGGAAACTCAGGAAAACAAACAAACAAACAAAAAACAAAACAAAACAAAATATAATGAATGGATTGGGACATTCCAAAAAATGGAAAAAAAACAAAAGCAATTCCCTTTTTAAAAAATTTATTCTTTTTTCCTTTTATCACTGTATTATCGGATGTCCAGTGTGTACTGTGAAACCTTCTCCCTCTCATTCCCCAGTGTCTCCCAAATTTTCATTTAATTTTCAAAGAAGTTTTAGGTCACAGCACAGTCACACATGGAATACCAGAGACTCCCACATACCAAACCCCCCCTTCCCCACCCCATATTAAAACCCTTTTTTTTTTTTGGATGTTAGCATTGTTATAACTGTTATACAGATAGCAAAATATCGCAAATAAACATTGTCAATGGTTTACAGTGTAGATTACAATTTAGATGATACAATTTAACAAGTTTTGATAATATTTACCATATCCTGTGTCCATTACTGGATAAACCTTCCCGATGACCACTAAATACCCCATTTGTTCTTTTCTGTTCCTTCCTACCCCTCCCTCTGGGCCATATGACACTCCCTTCTCTTGACTTATGGAATGACAAGATTCAAAGTTACATACCTTCGGTATTCCAACCTGCCCTTCCTAATCTACCCAACTGTGAACCCTGCACCACCAAACCCAGTAATATCACTACCCTCTGCCGTATCCTTCAATATGCAACTATACTCTATACCTTTACCATAGATTATGTCTATATGGGTGATGACTTACAGCTTACTCTTCTCTTTCTCTCCCTTGTTAACCTATCTTTCAGACAATGGTTCTCAGAGACTGCTCACTTTCCTCAGTTCAAATCAGTGAGGTCTTATACTATTCATCCTTCAATGTATGGCTTGCTTCACTCAACAAGGTCTTCAAGATTCATCCACATTATTATATGTGTTAGCACTTTATTCCTTCTTACAGCTGAGTAATATTCCATTGTATGAATGTACTACATTTTGCTTATCCATTCATCTGTTGATGGGCACCGGGGCAGATTCCAACTTTTGGCAATGGTGAACAATGCCACTATGAATATTGGTGTGCATTTATCTGTTTGTGTCTTTGCTTTCAGTTTTTTCTGGGTATACACCCACAGTGGAATGGCTGGATCATACAGAAGATCTGTTGTTAGTTTTCTGAGGAACCACCAAACTGTCCTCCACAGTGGCTGGATCATACCACAGTCCCACCAGCAGTGGATGAGAGTTCCTATTCCTCCACATCCTCTCCAACATTTAGTATCTACTCTTGTTTTAATATCTGCCATTCTGATGTGTGTAAGATGGTATCTCATTGTAGTTTTGATTTCCATTTCCCTGATAGCAAGCGATGTTGAGCATTTTTTCATGTGCTTTTTAGCCATTTGTATTTCTTCCTTGGAGAAGTGTCCTTTCAGGTCACTTGCCCATTTTTTAAATGGGTTGTTTGTCTTTTTATTTTCAAGGTGTAGGATTTCTTTATATATGCAGGATATTAGGCTCCTATCAGATATATGGTCACCAAATATTTTCTCCCATTGGGTAGGCTGCCTTTTTATTTTCTTATAACATCCTTTGAGGTGCAGAAGTTTTTAATTTTGATGAGATCCCATTTATCTACTTTTTCTCTTGTTGCTCATGCTTTTTCTGTGAAGTTCATGAAATCTTTTCCTATTACAAGATCCTGTAGATGCCTCTCTACATTATCTTCCAGGGTCTTTATGGTTTGGGCTCTTATATTTAGATCTTTGATCCATCTTGAGTTGATTTTTGTATAAGGTGTGAGATGGTATTCCTCTCTCATTTTTTGGATATGAATATCCAGTTCTCAAAACACCACTTGTTAAAGAGGCCATTCTCTCCCAACTGAGTGGGCTTCATGGCCTTGTCGAATATCAGATGACTGTATATGCGAGGATCTATATCAGAACTCTCAATTCAATTCCATTGGTCAGTAGATCTATCCTTGTGCCAATACCATGCAATTTTGATCATTGTAGCTTTGTAGTATGTTTTAAAGTCAAGTAGTCTGATACCTCCAACTTCACTTTTCTTTTTCAATATGTCTTTGGCAATTCGGGGTCTCTTACTTCTCCAAATATATTTTTTGGTTAGTTTTTCCAGTTCCTTAAAAAATACAGTGTTGACTTTTATTGGGATTTCATTATATCTGTAGATTAGTTTGGGTAGTATAGACATCTTGATGATGTTTAGTCTTCCTATCCATGAACAGGGAATATTTTTCCATTTATTTAAGTCTTATTTGATTTCCTTTAACAGTGTTGTGTAGTTTTCTGTATATAAGTCCTTTACATCTTTAGTTAAATTTATTCCTAGGCATTTGATTCTGTTAGATACTATTGTAAATGGCATTTTTTTCTTGATTTCCTCCTCTGATTGCTGGTTATTGGTGTACAGAAATGCTACTGATTTTTGAGCATTGATCTTATAACCTGCAACATTACTGAACTCCTTTATAAGTTCTAGAAGCCTTGTTGTAAATTTCTCAGGGCTTTCTATGTATAGAATCATGACATCTGCAAATAATGAAATTTTTACTTCTTCTTTTCCTATCTGGATGCCTTTTATATCCTTTTCTTGCTTCAGTGCTCACACAAGTACTTCTAAGACAATGTTAAAGAGGGGTGGAGATGGTAGACATCTTTGTCTTGTCCCTGATCTCAGAGGGAAGGCTTTTAGGATTTTACCATTGAAAATAATGTTAGCTTTGGGTTTTTCATATATACCCTTTATCATATTCAGAAAGTTTCCTTCTACTCCTATTTTTTTGTAGTGTTTTTATGAGGAAAGAGTGCTGTTTTTGTCTAATGCTTTTTCTGCATCTATAGAGATGATCATGTGATGTATTTCTTTCAATCTGTTTATGTGGTGTATTACATTGATTGATTTTCTTATATTGTGCCATCCTGGCATACCCGGGATGAAACCCACTTGGTCATGGTTTATAATCCTTTTGATATGTTGTTGAATGCGATTAGCAAGTACTTAGTTTAGAATTTTAGCATCTAGGTTCATTACAGAAATTGGTCTGTAATTTTCCTTTCTTGAGGTATCTTTGTTTGGTTTTGGTATTAGGGTAATGTTGGCATCATAGAATGAGTTAGGCAATATTCCTTCTACTTCTATTTTTTGGAAGAGCATAAGTGGAATTGGTGTTAGCTCTTTCCGGAATGTTTGGTAGAATTCAGCTGTGAAGCCATCTGGTCCTGGGCCCTTCTTAGTTGGAAGGTTTTTGATGACTGAGTCTATCTCTTTACTTGTAATTGGACTGTTGAGTTCATCTATTTCTTCTTTCCTCAATGTAGGCTGTTTGTGAGTTTCTAGAAACTTGTCCATTTCCTCTAAATTATCATTCTTGTTAGCATATAATGTTTCAAAGTATCCTCTTATGATACTCTTTATTTCTGTGGGGTCAGTAGTGATATCCCCTTGCTCCTATCTTATTTTATTTATTTGCATCTGTTCTTTTTCTTTGTTAGTCTGGCTAAGGGTTTGTCAATTTTATTGATTTTCTCGAAGAACCAGCTTTTTTTTTTTTTATTGTTTCTAGTGCTTTCTTATTCTCTATTTCATTTAGTTCTGTTCTAATCATTGTTATTTCCTTCTTTCTACTTCCTTTAGGTTTAGTTTGTTGTTGTTTTTTCCAATTCCTTCAAGTGTGCAGTTAAGTCTTCAATTTTAGCTCTTTCTTCTTTTTTAATATATGTATTTATGGCTATGAACTTCTCTCTCAGGACTGCTTTCACTGTATCACATAGGTTTTGATATGTTGTGTTGTTGTTTTCATTAGTTTCAAGGAAGATACTGAATTCTTTTGAGATTTCCTCTTTGCCCCACTGTTTGTCTAAGAGTGTGTTGTTTAACTTCCATATCCTTGTGCCTAACCTGTTTCTCTGGCCCTTATTGATTTCCAATTTCATTCCATTGTGGTCTGAGAAAGTACTTTGTATAATCTCAGTCTTTCTCAATTCAATGAGAGTTGTTCTGTGGCCTAGCATGTGGTCTATTTTGGAGTGTGATCTGTGTACACTCGAGAAGAATGTAAATCCCACTGTATTTGGGTGTAGTATTCTGTATGTCTATTAAGTCAAGGTCCTCTAATGTATTGTTGAGAACCTTGGTTTCTTTATTGATTCTCCATATAGATGTTCTCTCTAATGATGATAATGGTGTATTGAAGTCCCCTGCTATAATTTTAGAGGCATTTATTTCTCCTCTAATTTTTTCCAGAGTTTGCCTCACGTATTTTGAGGCACCCCAATTAGGAGCATAAATGTTGATGATTGTTCTCTCTTCTTTAGAGATTACCCCGTTTACTAATATATATTGTCCATCTTTGTCTCTTTCAATAGTTTTGCATTTAAAGTCTATTTTGTCTGATATTAGAATAGCTACTCCTGCCCCTTTTTGGCTATTGTTAGCTTGTAAAATGGTTTTCCAGACATTCACTTTCAGCCTCTTTGAATCCCTGGGTCAAAGTTGGGTTTCTTGTAGACAGCAGATAGATGGATCATATTTCCTCATCCATTCTGCCAATCTGTGTCTCTTGATTGGTGAATTTAATCCATTAACTTTCAGTGTTGTTATTCGTAACGAATTTCTTTCTTCAGCCATTTTTTCTTTGGAATAATGTATGTCATATGTTGTTTTGTTTCTGTTTTTGTCTTTTCATTTGTTTTTAAACTCTCCTCCAACTCTCTTTTCCTTGTTTTTTCTTTTCAACTTGTAGATATTCCTTTAGTATTTCTTGAAGTGCAGGTTTCTTATTGACATACTCTCTTAATTTCTGTTTATCTGTGAATATTTTGAACTTTCCATCATTTTTGAATGCCAGTTTTGCTGTATAGAGAATATGTGGCTGGAAGTTTTTTTCTTTTATTATTTTGAGTGTGTCATACCACTGTCTTCTTGTCTCCATGGTTTCAGCTGAGAAATCAGCACTTAATCTTATTGTTTCTTCCCTTGCATGTGATGTTTCTCTTTTTTCTTGCTGCCTTGAGTATTTTCTCTTTGTCTTGAGTGTTGGACATTTTGACAAGTATATGTCTTGGAGTTGGCCTGTTGGGGTTTATACTATTTAGGGTGCACTGTGCTTCCTGTATCTGCACATCCATCTCTCTCAACAGGGTTGGGAAGTTTTTAGCCATTAGTTCCTTCAACACTCCTTCTGATCCCTTTCCTTTCTCTTCTCTTCTGGGATGGTCATAATGCGTATGTTTGTGCATTTTATGTTGTCGGTTAATTCCCCGAGTACCTGCTGGATTTTTTCTAACTTTTTGTCTATCTGTTCTACTCTCTCTTTGAATTCAGCTGTATTGTCTTCCACATCACTAATTCTTTCTTCTGCGTGTTCAAATCTGCTGTTATGTGAATCCAGCGTCTTTTTGATTTCTTCGATTGTGCCATTGTTCACCATCATATCCATTATCTTTCTAGGTATGTTTGCAATTTCTTCAGTATGTTCTCCCAGTGTCTTCTTTATATCCTTAATCTCTTCCTTCACTTCTTTAAGTTGGTCCATGATATTTGTTTCGATAGCTTTGATTAGTTGTTCGATGTTCTGCATCACTTCCTGGTTTTTAGTTTGTTCATTGGACTGGTCCACGTTTTCCTGTTTCTCAGTGTCATTTGTAATTTTTTGTTGCCCTCTGGTCATCATATTTTCTTGATGGGTTTATTCAGTTGATTAGCTTCTGTCTCTGCTTTAGAGTTTTATATAGCTGGTGGTTCTCTCTGTGTGTTAAGTTTTCTCTTTGACACTTTTTCTTCTTATTTTATTTCCTTCTTTCTATGTTCCCTTGAAGACAAAAGATTAGGGCCAGAGGAATCAAAAGATATAAGGAAGGAAGAAGGATAATAGTAATATTGAAAAAAGTTAGAAGAGGGGCCAAATGAAACTTAATGAAATGAATATTTAACTCGTGAAGGCAGTGTAGAGTAATAGGAAAAAAAGTGGATTTCCTACAATGGACTGCGAAATCAAATAGAGGAATATGTATATAGTGATTTAGAAAGCTAGAATTATGAGGAGGGGGAGAAATAGTGAAGAAAGGGTTGAAAAGAAAGAGTTAATACTAATAAAATTTTAAAAAAGAAGAAAACAAAATAGATGAAATAGAAATTGACACCCTTAAGTTGTGGGCATATGAAAAAATGTGCTATATAAGAGCCACAACAGAAATCAGAAGGCAGAAAGATGAAGGAAGGATAAGTGATAGTTTGGAATACAAAATCATTATTGACAGAGAATGAGAAATTACTGAAGAAGCACAGCAAAAAAGTGAAAAGCTAGCAGCACCTAATTTTAAAAAATGAAAGAAAAAAGAATGGGGGGAGGAAAGAGGAAAGAAAAGCAAGAGACAACAAATAAACAGACAAAAACCAAAGAACCACACAGGCAAGCAGTCAAACAGAGTTAAGGAGGATCAATGATTCCCTTAGGGTCCACGTGGATCCTCTCTGCCTGCTTGTGTTTATCAATCAATTTCCTCACAGGGTTCTACATACAGGTCCTGAAACAGCTTTTAGCTATTAAACTAAATTAAAAAGAATTTATCTTTCATTTATTGAAGTGATCTTCTCTTTTTATTTTGTGAAATACAGGACCCAAAATAAGTCCTCCTCTAGACCACCCCCGTCATGGAGGAGACCCTAGCTGGGCTCGTGGAAATTAATCAAGCATGTCCCACTTCCTATACTCCCCAGGGTAGCTGGAGCTCTGATGTTAGTCAGTGCAGAATGCTAAAGATGGCCGACTCCGCCCCTTCTAGAGCTGAGACCCAGCATCACTGGGTTACTGATAAATCAAGTTTCCTCAGCAGATTCACCTCTCCTCTCAGTCTGGTGCTGCTTCAAGTCGGCTTATCTGCTCCCCAAAGCTATGAGGAGGTCCAGGCACCCAAATAGATGGCAAAAAAAAAATATCCCCTTCTTTGTCCTCCACCAGAATCCTCCTTCTTTTGGAGAATGCCCCCTCTTTCTACCTCCACGGGGGCCCAGAACTTATCCCTGGGCAGCTAGGCAAATCTACTCCCTTCCCGAACAGATTCACCCCTCCTCTCCACTGGGTGCTGATTCACTCCAGCTGTTCTGTTCATCCAAGGTCCAAGGGGCTCCAGGCAGCCAAATCCCCAGAAAATAAAATTCTCTCACCCCTTTACCAGAGCTCCCCCTCAGAGAATGCCCTCTCCCACTAGGCCCTGTCTCCTGCTTGCCAAGCCCTGGGACTCACAGCTCCAACCAGCTCCTTTTATTTTTCCCCAAAGTGTGGGGCTCAGCCATCCATGTCAACCACCACAGGCAGGCTTAAAACTCACAAATCTCTACCGTTCTGTCCACACTGTCAATCTGCATAGATAGATGTCCCAAGCTTCTCACTCCACACGTGCACAGCACAGACCCCCAGGCAGGACCCTGTCCACAATCTGCCTTGCTCTGGGAGCTTGCAATGTGTGCCCTCCTACACCAACACCATCTTCGATAAGTATATCCCTTCTTTGTCTTTTATAATGTTTTTGTATTTAGAGTCTATTTTGTCTGACATTAATACAGCTACTCCTGCCCTTTTCTGGTTATGGTTTGTGTGTAAAATCATTTTCCAACCTTTCACTTGCAACCTCCTTGTATTACTGGGCCTATCATGAGTTTTTTGTAGACAGTAAATACATGGGTTATATTTCCTTATTCACTCTGCCAATTTGAGTCTTTTGATTGGACATTTTAATCCATTAACATTCAATGTTATTAACGTAAATACAGTAATTAATTTAGCCAATTAACTTTAGGTTTATATATGTCATATTTTGTTTTTATTTCTCTATTTATCCTTTTAGTTACTTTTACCAATAATCTTCCTTTTTACACTCTCCTCCTACCTTCTCTCTCATTTATTTTCCTTTTAACCTGCAGCACTCCCTTTATTATTTCTTGCAGCGCAGGACTCTTGCACATAAACTCTTTCAATTTCTGTTTATCTATGAATTGTCCCTCATTTTTGAATTCTAGCTTTGTTGGATACAAAATTTTTGGCTGGCAGGTTCCTTCTTTAACACTTTAACTATGTTATACCACTGCTTTCTTACCTCCCTAGCTTCAAGTGAGAGATCAGCACTTAATCTTATTGTATATCCTGTATAAGTGATGGATCTATTGTCTTTTGTTCTTATCACTATTCTCTCTTTGTCTTGAGAATTTTACAATCTGTTAAGTATGAGTCTCAGGGTAGGCCTGTTAGGATTTATTGTTTGGAGTGTGCTGTGTTTCAAGGACATGTACATCCATGACCCTCATAATACTTGGGAAATTTTTAGCCATTAATTCCTCCAACACTCTTACCCACTTTCCCTTCTCTTCTCCCTCTGGGATGCCTATGAAGTGTATGTTTGTGCAGTTTGTGTTGTCATTCAATTCCCTGAGTCCCTGCTGAATTTTTTTTTTCTATTTTATATCTATCTGTTCAAGTATCTGTGTGAGTTCAGATATTCTATCTTCAACATCGTGAATTCTTTCCTCTGCCTATTCAAATCTGTTGTTATGTGCTTCCAGTGTCTTTTTCATTCCTTCCATTGTGACTTTAATCACAATCAAATATGTTATCTTTTTATCTATGTTTATGATTTCTTCTCTATGTTCCAGTAATCTCTTCTTAATATTCTTTATTCTTCCTTCACTTCATTAAGTTGATTCATGATATTTGTTTAGACTTCTTTATTAGTTGTTCCACATTCTGTATCTCCTCTTGTTTTTTCAGTTTGTTCATTATACTGGATGATATCTTCCTGTTTCTTAGTATGGCTTGCAATTTTTTAGCTTGTGTCTAGCCATTTGTTTATCTTAATGGGCTTATTCACTAGGTTAGCTTCTCTTTCTAGTCTAGGGTTTTATTTCATTTTGTTTTTTGTTAAGCGTCCTCCTTGACACTTAGTTCCATTTATTCTTTATCTTCCCACAGTTTTTGAAGGAGGAGTACAGCTTGCTGTTCTCTACTCTGCTATCTTGGGTCTTCCCATTATGGTTTTACTACCTTACTATATATCCCAAAATAGCTAATATTTTCACTCTAAATTTTATATCTGTAATTATATTATATGGATTCTAATGTATCTAGGATTCTTTAATGACATCATTAAGAGGTATCTGTGCAATTATATCTATATGCAATTTGTGCCTTTTCATTGCCCTATGGTGTTCCACAATATAAATAATCCACAATTTGTTTATTCATTATAGTCTTGATAAACATTTAGCTTGTTTCAATATTTTATGTATTAAGAGCACAGTGTCCTCTGAAAATTCTTATATCCTTGTATAAGTAGTTTTTAAACAACAGTTTCTGTGTTCTATAATTCCAGAAGTGGAAATACTGAGTCATAGGATACCTTTATCTTAATCATCAGTAAATAATGCCTATATATATGTGGTGTGACTATGAATTTATTCTCGCATTGGTCTTATGTAAAAATTCTTATTGCTCCACAATCACTTAATTATCAATGGATTTATGAGTGTTTCTGAATTCTCTATTCTATTATTTGTATCTGTCTATTCTTTCATAAGAATCATGTTAAATAACATAGCTTTATAATATACTTAACTCCTGGTAGGAAAAAATCATACTTTATTCTATTTCAGGAGGGTACCACATTTTTTCTTTCTTTTTTTTTTTTGCAATTTGAACTTAAAAATAAATAGAATAATCACATTGTAGAAAATAACTTGGTTGGCACTTCATTGTGTATATTTTTGTATTTATAAAATCTTTACACAATAGTAGATTTTCCAATATTTGAACATGATATGTTTCTCATTATATTTAGATCTTATTTAATTTTTCATTAAAAATACTTTATATTTATCTTGTACAATCCATGTCTAAGGTGTAGATTTAATATTTCCCCAAAGATACCTGGTTCTTTTAGTGGAGTATGGTACTTAGAAACAAAGTTCTTGACTTATTTAATTTGGAATTCTCTGATCCTATGCCCTCTTTGTAGACAAAGCTAGGGCATATGTTCATAAATATTTACACAAATTTATATATCTCTATCTCTATATCTCTATACCTTTTTTGTTTGTTTGTTTGTTTGTTTTCTCTATACCTTTTTGACTATAGAAAATTAGGAGTTCACAATTATACCTCCAATTCCAATCCAAAATCCCATATACATCATTCTTTTTTCTCCCTTACAATATTTGTAATTCCCTTCCCAAACAGGGATACATTTATTTGTTTGATGAATCACCCTGAGCCTATTCATTCTCTTATGCCTAAAGTTCACTTTGCATAGATGTCCTCATCTCTACAATAAGATTCTGGCATCCTGCATCAAGATTTTCCCTGGAACAGAAACATTACTCAGACTGTTCATACTCTATCTCCTCATACTGAGATGGTGCTGCCACTGCTCCTTACATTCAGACACCCTCCACTCTCTCCACACACACAAAACATGAATTATTTTTCTACCTTACTTGTTTGAAAAGCTGCTCTGGGCCTCTGTGCTCTCATACCCACCAGTGCCCACCAGTGCCCACTACAACTAATGGTTTCTAGGACAAATTGTTCAGGAAAGCAAAAGAAGAAAAGGGTGGAAAAAGAAAAGGAAAAGAAAGGATAACAGCAAGATCAAGGCATTACAAACAAATGGATTTTAATGGTTGTGTTGACAAATGATAAAAGATATATTAAAACTTTATAAAAACTCTGCCTCTCAGAACAAGTGAATTTCTGATACTACAGAAGCCAGAACTGACTTAGGGGAAAAAAAAACTGGTATGAAAAGCCCAGATATTTGAAGAAGAAATGTCCCTCAAAAGATTGTGAGGGGCTAGGTCTTTGTTGTATGCAGTTCTGAAGCTGAACCAGAAAATTCACTCCAAAAGCTATGAAAATCTAAGGGTCTATGCTCTCAAATGGTGAAAATTCTGTTTGCTGCTAAGGGAACAAAAAAGAAAAAGTATCAATTTTTATAAGAATTTAGCATATAGCAATTATAGTTTTAAAGAGATGATGGCTTTAAATACTACCTTACAGTTATACTTCATTTTAATGAGTTTCATTTTATTGTGCTTTACAGACATTGCATTTTTTACAAATTGAATGTGTGTAACAACCCTGTGTCAAACAAGTCTATTTGTGCCATTTTTCCAACAGCATGAGCTCACTTCATATCTCTGTGTCACATTTTAATTAAGGTATAAACTTTATTGTTTTAGAAATAATGCTATTGCACTCTTCATAGATTACAATATAGTGAAAACAACTTTTATATCCACTAGGAAATCAAAATTTTTGAGTGATTTATTGCAATAGTAACTTCATTGAGGTGGTCTGAAACTGAATCCACAATATCTCTGAAGTGTGCCTGTATGCCCAAAGACAGATAATCTTCCAGACATGAATTTAAATTTCAAATTGTTTCAAGCTTCTAATGCATGAGGTATACAGAGAAAGTAAATAGAATTCTTCCTTAAAGAAAAAAAATCTTTCCATGTAAATCAGCATTCTTATAAAATCGATAAAAATGAAAGTAGAGTTATAAAAGAAATCAACAGATACATCAGGAAACAAGCACCATAAAAAGGAGATTAATTGAAGGTGGCAGCAACAACAAACCACAGACATTTATGACAAACTTGTCAGATGATAGAATTATTAGTCATAAAATACAAAGTATCTATGTATGATTGTAAAAAGAGACCAGGGAAATTTGAACAAGGAATCAAAGAGAATGTCCAAAAATTACACACACACTCACACCCACATACAAAACTGTAAAATATGATAGGGTTGAAAAGTCCATTAGATGCACAGGTAAAGAGAGAAGTGGTGGACTGGATGAGAGGGTCAATGAATCTAACTGGAATGAAACACAGATAGAAAAGAATCTAGGAAATATCAAGTAGAAAATAAGATATTCTGGATACACACACATAAACTTACATATCTCTGTATTAGTCAGCCAAAAGGGTGCTAATGTAAAATACCAAAAATGGGTTGGTCTTTATAAAGGGTGTTTATTTGGGGTAGAAGTCCACAGATACCAGGCCATAAAGCGTTAAGTTTCTTCTCTCACTACAGTCCATTGCCACATGTTAGAGCAAGACAGCTGCCAGCATTTGCCAGGGTTCAGACTTCTGGAGTTCCTCTCTTCCCGGGGCTGCATTTCTCTCTGGGCTTAGCTCCTGTTTCCTCCACAAGGTCAGCTGTAGACGATCAGGCAAACAGCTTGCTTCTCTTCTCCTGGGGCCTTCTTTCCAACATCAAAACTGCTTCTCAAAAGACTGCCTCAACTGTCCTTTGCCTTGCCTTTTATATTCAATTCCCCACCCACCAAGGGGTGGGGCTCAACACCTTAATCCTAACCTAATCATGCCCAGATTAACAGATCAGTTTACAAGCATGATTCAATTATATTTTTGGAATTCATAATTACATCAAACTGCCACATTCCACCCTCTGAATTCCAAAAATACATTACAATATTTAAAAAAACTTAAATCAGTAACAATCCAAGTACAAAATCATCTCAAAATCATTTTAAAGAAATACAGTTTGTCTTCAGGCAAAGTCCCATCTGCTATAGACCTCTGAATCTTACAAAACCATTTAACTGCTTCCAATACACAAATGGAAAGACAAAAGATAAACATTTTCAATATTATAAGGAGAAATTGGGATGTTAAACATGAGTCATGGATCCTCTACAGTTCAGTAAACTTGCAGGGCATCCTCCATTCAATTTCAAAGTCTGAGAGTCATTTTTAAGAAGATGTTTTCTTTTCCCTGGGGCCACATGGGAACCCACCCTTTCCACAGGCTTGCCCAATGGCCATTTTCTTGGTTCCACCCTCATCAAGCATCTGGGTGTTGACCAAGCTCCAGACCTCACCCTCCAAGATTGTTGGGGTGATTGCCACACCTTACCCAATCTTTGGGTTAGAGTCTTAGCCCCCCTAGTACAGTGAGGTGAAGATAACATTCCCCCTAATCTTTGGCATACAGGCTCAACCCTTTCAGAGCAATGAGTTGACCACCTGGCCTTCCCTAACCTTTGGCATACAGGCCCAAACCTCTCAGAGCAATGGGTTGACCACCTGGCTTTCTTTAATCTATGGGGGACAGGTACACCCCTCTCAGGCCAATGGGGTGTTGACCTTAACCACCTTAACCTTTGAGGAGTATGCTCCAACCTCTCTGCACCCTGGGGTGGCAAAACTCTTCCTGAACATCGGGTGGGGACATCCACCTTCTTCATCTGCTAGGGAAAACTCACCCTCTCTGCACCATGCGGCATCAAAACTTTCTCAGAAGATCCGGTAGGAACATCCACCCTCTTCAACTGCAGGGGCAAACTCACCCTCTCTGTACACATGGGTGGGGCTCCTCTCTTGGCCCAAGGAGATGTCTTAAGTCCAGATCTCTGCTTCCACGGTTTTCTTCTTAAAGCTGATTCTCCTTCAATCTCTCCTTTCCATGTCCTCTTTTGCCCAAGCTGACAGTGGTTTTGTTCATACAGCTCTCTCAAAAACTTTGTTGTTTTAGCATGCAGGAAGCAGGGTTCCAAGCCATCACACAGTAAGACTTTCCACAAGTCTTTCCTAGATAACTGCATCTTCAATTCTGAGTTACAAGTTCCAAGTTTAGTAAAGTCTTCAAACAGGGCATTTTCATCTGGGAATTTGATTTCCACAAACTTGGAAGTTCCAGAATCAGTTTCTGTTTTCTTTGTGCCCAAAACTTCAGTCCTTAGTGTATTTCTCTCATCTAGTATTTTGCTATAAACTGCAAGGAGAAGCCAAGGCACATTCTCTGAGTTTACCTTGGAAAGTTCTTTAGCTAAATGCTCTGGTTCGCCATTTTTAAATTCTGTTTTCCGTATAAGGAGTTAATTCCGTATAAGGAGTTAATCTTGTTAAGATCATTTCAACTTTAAAGCATGGATCACCTTTCCTCCAGTTTCCAATAAAAGTTTCATCGTTTACTTCTAAGGCATCATAGAAAGTCTCTTTAGCATCCATATTACTATCAACAGTCTCTTCAAAGTGATCTAGGACTTTTTCAACAAGCATTTCTCAACTCCTCCAAAAAATACCCCTTATCCATTTATAAAACTGTTCCAACATTTTGGTAATTACAAAAGCACTTCCCCACCTCCCGGTACCAAATTCTGTAATTGTCAGCCAAAGGGGTGCTAATATAAAATACCAAAAATGGGTTGGTCTTTATAAAGGGTATTTATTTGGGGTAGAAGTCCACAGATACCAGACCATAAAGCGTTAAGTTTCTTCTCTCACCCCAGTCCATTGCCACATGTTAGAGCAAGACAGCTGCTGGCATTTGCCAAGGTTCAGACTTTCAGACTTCTGGGGTTCCTCTCTTCCCGGGGCTGCATTTCTCTCCGGGCTTAGCTCCTGTTTCCTCCACAAGGTCAGCTGTAGACGATCAGGTGAACAGCTTGCTTCTCTTCTCCTGGGGCCTTCTTTCCAACATCAAAACTGCTTCTCAAAAGACTGCCTCAACTGTCCTTTGCCTTGCCTTTTATATTCAATTCCCCACCCACCAAGGGGTGGGGCTCAATGCCCTAAACCTAACCTAATCATGCCCAGATTAACAGATCAGTTAAAAAGCATGATTCAATTATATTTTTGGAATTCATAATTACATCAAACTGCCACAATCTCCTTAGGAGGAAAGTTGAGAAAAAATATTCAAAGAACTAATCTTGATGTTTTACTTGATATAATTGTAGATTCGTATACTATTTTAAGAAACAATACCCACTATACCATTTCTGCAATATTTGCTTGAGAGCTCCCTGGATCCATTCCCTAGAGAAATAACAATAGCTGGAGGAACATAGTCAAAATAAAACAACTATCTAAGTCCCTAGAAATTGTCCTAAGGGAATACAGAAAATGAAACATTTATTCAAGAAATCTATTAATCTGTGTAAGAAAGTGTGCCTATGGCTCTTGAGCCAGGGCCCAGCCTCTCAGCTCAGCTTGACAGAAGCTTTAGTAAGGGTGGGTGAGGCCATGAAATTTGGGACTCTTCCCCACAAAGCTTCTGGTGAGGGCACTGGTATCTCCCTGGGAAGGACAGGCAGCCAGGCTTTTCCTTCTCCCTGCCTCAAGCAAAAAGGCTAGATTTCAAGCAAGCAGTGTTGAGAGATCAGGCACTTACTTCCCTCAACACAACCACTCTTCTAGGGTGGTAACTCTAGCCCAGGTACAAAATACCAAGAATACTGACAAACCAATCACCTCCCTTGTCAGATCATGTCTAGGTACTCTACCCAATATAGACATCTGAGTAGTATGCAACCTTTTATTTCCATATCTGATGGCATTCATGGTGATCCCATCACCTGACTGCAGGCAGAATGCCTCCACAGGAGCAGAAGTAAAGTGATAACCTGGAAGTTTCTAAAATCCAACAAACAGTAAAGCACAGGTTACAATAGCCACTTGGCTCTATTAACAGAATAGTAATTGCAACAATTATTAGGTACCACTGTTCCAGAACTGCCAAGTTTTCATGAATATGATAAATGCACTTACAGAAAAAAATGTATACATGGGATTGATTCTTTAAAATCATAGAGCCTGAATGCAAGCAAGCACAGAGCTTCCAGGAGCAAGTCTAACACAGGACTCTGATTAATTAAGAGACATTTACTTTCCATTAAAATTTTAAATAACACTTCACATATTTCCTCAATCACTCTTTCTCCCACATCATATGTGTGTATATTTTTACATATATAAAAATATATTATTTCCTCTTTTTAAATGATATAAAATTATATATAGTGATAATTATAAAAATGTATCTGTGATATATTGATGTAATATATATGACAATAAAATGTAAAAAGGAAGAAGAGAGAATGAAAGTACATACAGCAATGTTTCTGAATCTCACTGGAACTGTCAATATATTAATAAATCTGAAGCAGATTCTGATAAGTTGTGTTTAAGTTAAGCCCTAGAACAAGCACTAAGAAAAATAACTGAAAAAATATAGTGAAAATACCATTAAAGGAATTAAAATATCATTCCAGAAAATATTTACCTAATGTAAAAGAAAGCAATAAAGCAGGAATATAGGGAGAAAAGACATGTGACATCAACAAAATTATATCAGTAATAATATTAAATGTGAATAGAAGAAAAACAATCTAAACAAGGTCAGAGATTATCAGGCTGTAGGAAAAACAAGATGTAAATATATACCCCATTTCACTCTCACATTTCACCATCAAATCAGCAAGACAGACTGTTCACCTTAATCCAAGCAGGGTTAGAAAGAAAACTTCCTCTACTGAGCATCTTGAGCCTACACCCAGGAGTCTGGGGACACTGGGTACTGTTCTGCTCAGTAAGACATTCATTTAATGGAATAAAAGTCTATGTAATTGGTGGTTGCTTTATGTCCATAATGCATTCAGCAATAAGTAGAAGCTGTAAAATGAACTCAGTCATCAAATTCCTGAAAATACAATCTGTATGCATCAATGTTCTTTTTCTTGGAGTCATTTTGACTACAATACAGCTGTTGATGCTGTAGCCATCTAGTTGTTCTCTTGCTGATGAGGAATAGAAACTGATGTAAATTGGTCAAGGTTTGCTGGAGGCTGACTGAATAATGGGTGGAATCCGGTGGTTGGTGGTAGACAAGGAAGGATGTGATTTAAATTGGTCTTGCTCTAATAGAGACACAGGTGTAATAAAATGGTTCTGATTTCAGCCATCATTTTTATAAATGTTCTGCAGGTCCCGATATCACCATAAGGTATTCAAGGCCTGGGCTGCTGCCTTCATTGCTTTCAGAGATAATCTGCCTCCTCAGCATTTGTTTATATTCAAAGCTTTTCTATCCCTCCCAAGTTAGTCTTGGCTAAACGTTTTTGCTGGTGAAACCCTGAGGAGCACAGTAGATGATTGTCGTGGTCTCATTGGATGTATGTTAGGGCCATTGCCACTGGGCAGCCAGTTGACCAGGTCTCATGTGGTGTATTTGCCTATGAGTTCCTTGTTCTATACATCTAGCACCATATTTCTCAAGGCAGTTGCCACAGAAGAAACAACTCTGTCATTAGCCATTTTCAGAAGTTCTACACTTTTTTTTTTGGACAGCCACACAGATACATGCTGCAAACTTCCAGTTGCCAGCAGAAGAGATTCTGGATAGATCCAGCAGAGCCTTTCAAGGTCCTGGGTTGGAACTTTCTGCTAAAAAAGTCAGATATGGTTTTACAACTGATGGATGCCACAGCATCTCAACCCCTTTCAGAGAATTGAACTGCCATGGGATATTACCAACTCCAACCCATTGATCCTTTTGTGGTGTCCTCTTTTTCTTTTTCTTCTTCTTTCCCCATTAGCTTGGCTTAGAGTCTTTACTAGGAGACTCTTTTCCTAGGAAGTTATTCATTTAGTACCAGCACCTGGACCTGTGGGCCTTCCTGCCTATAAGACAGGTTCCTAATGGAGAACATACAGTTATCCACTGTCTTGCTGTTGCAATAAGGTGTGTTTGGGCACATGTGGATCACATACAACAGTGAGTCCACCAGCCCTTCACAGGACCACAATTGCTTCTGTGCCTCCTCCTTTGTGGAACTGAGGTTCCTGAAGCAACCTGTTGTGTTATGCAGAACTAGTGAAGTCTGGAATTTAATTTTATTATCATAATTGAAATAAGAATTATTCTATGCAGAATGTGGAATTATCACAGTGCTTATTTAGTTTAAGAGAGCATCTTGAGTAATTGTCATCTTTACAGCATCACATGAGGATAAATTCCAAAGAACTCCTGTAACAAGCTCCCTTACTTCGGCATCAACAGAATTTCTCAACATTCTCAACAAGGCAGGTATCCCATTTCATTGCTATTTTATTTTTATCTGTAGACTTTCTAAAAGACAGGTTTCAGAGAACACCACAAGTGTTCTTCTGAACTTCCAAAAGTCTGTGGTCCAAAAGGTCAACCAGATGTTTGATTCCCCCTAACCTACACACCTCCATCATTTCTTGTCACTGAGGCACAGGTGCTGCAGATAGGCCAATGACTGAACCACAGGGAACTGTTGCTGCAGCATGTGAGTGACTCCAGGCAGCTAAGGATCACTCCAGGCAAACTCCCTGGTGTATTTCTGAATGCTCTCTGTTGATGGTGATCTTGTGGTGCCATCATCTTCCAGAGCTGCATGAAGCCTGTTAAAATTGCACACTTGAACTCAGTATTGTATGAGACTATAGGACTTGGTGTCAGTAGCTATTGTTTTCAGGGCCTAATTATTTCTTTGGTAAGTAAGGGCATTTCATTGGCTGGAGGCCCTTTGCAGATTCCCAATACCTGTACCTGTGTGATACAAGGCTGTCTGTGATCCTTGGAGCTCTACAGTTCCGCGGTTGGGGCTGCAGTACACTGGGCTGTAATATGTTCTCCCTTCATATATATGAGTGATGTGCAAGTTGGGTGACAGGGCTGAACGAAAGTTCTTGTCCAAGCTGTTTGTGCTGACTAGCATATGAAATCCATAAGCCTGTCAGTCTGTCTGGTGGTGGTGGAACCATCCTCTTGTAAATGTTATACTTCTGCTATCCAAATTGCTCCATGTTGTGAACAGTCCTTTACAGTGAAATACCTGGATGCTATGGTATGGCCATCATCCTTGAGAGTTTGTGGGGTTGACTACCCCACATGGCCTTTGAATGGTGAAGCTACATAAGTCTGCGCATCTGTTCATGGTTGGTGGGGATCCCACTCTGGTGGTGGTTTGGTTTTGAGAGATTGGTCCTTTGGAATTTGAGGTCTGCTGGGAGATGGACCCAACCCAGCAAACAGCTGCAGGAGAGGTGGGCCTTTGTGCAGATTACAGAGAGGCTGCCTGCTGGGAAGGAAATGTGGTGTAAGAATATGCACTGGGGTTCAGTGGCCAGAAGTCAGTTACTGATGGAGAGCCAAATCCACTACCCAGAGAAGTTCTCAGTGACTGCCCTCTTGAAGAAGACACACTTCTGCTGAAAACAAAATAAGGAACTGTGCTTTAGATGGAACTGAACTAACTCTTCTCATGGCTGGATTGGCTACAGGTGACTGAACTAGAGTTTGTCCTTCAGCTCTAGAATCCCTCACCAAATGGTTGTTAGTTGATCCTATGAATGGATACTGCTATTAATATTATCTACCTTGCTCACATTCTGGCAGTTTCCTGGTATCCACTGACATAATAAGAATTAATTTGTTTTGGACTTTATGAGTTACCCAATGATCCCTCACTTTCATGGAGAGAGGTCTGCTCTAATGAATAGAGGGTCTCTTGTTCTGGCTCTGTCTTGATGAGATAGGTATTGGTATAGAGTGTTAGAAACTCACAATTTGCTTACATCACTATTTGTCACATCTGTTGATCTCCAAGGAAATTATTTCTCATTTGAGCTTGTACTGACAATGCTTGTTAATTCTCCACCAAACCTATATCTTTCTAGCTGACAGCTAACAATATGCCTTTCCACTTCCAGTTTTCAGATGACTCATTGAAAGTGAAGTTCCTACTACTTCATAGAAGCTAGAATAGTGGTGGTTGTGGTCTAGGGTTCCATGCTTGGGCCAGTGGATACAGCTTCCTGGTGGATCTGTGGTTGCCCCTCCTCCACCAATGGGGCCTGCTCAGGAGCTGCCTCTCCTCGTTTGGTGGTAAAGCAGAGTTGTAGACTGCAAGAGCAATCTGACATTCATTAAGAGAAGGACTCATCAAGAAAAGCCAGCAATGACTGTTCTCCAAAAGGAAGGCCAGGCTACAGATACACACAAACAGACCACCAAGGAAAGCACCACTGAAAGTGCATTTTATTTTTCTTCTTAATTTCCCCTCCTGAGGAATTGATAATAGGGATTGATAATTGTGTCTCTTTTATGAGATTGTGGGAATTTTTTCCATACCTGTTATCTCATTGTAGAAATTCAGAAGGTTAAGATGGATTATGTGGCTGGACAGAATTTGATATTGAATAATCCTTATTGAATTTTCAAAATCAATGTTCTGAGTCATTCAAGCTAATGCACATGAGACAACCTCTCTTGTTTTTGAAACTTCTCTGGTTAAAATTTAATAGGCCAACTAGGTGTCCCAGAATTAAACCAATAAAACAGGCATAATAAGGAACAGCCAAAAGGGGGTGAAGATAGGGGCCCTTGAACTTGTTTCAAGGGGGAGAAATTGCCTCTCAATGACTTCAGCAAATTGATTCTTGACATATTCATTCTCTCCTAGAAGGAAAAATGCAATCCCACATAAGTGATTTGATTTTGTTCAGGTGAAATATAAAAGAAACTGTATAGTAAGTGAGTGCTATTATGGTCCCACAAAAGTAAGTTGACATCTTCACTCCAGCACCTATGAACATGACTTTGTTTGGAAATAGGGTATTTGCAAATGTAATCAAGTAAAGATGAGGTCATAATGGATTAGGATGGGCACAAATTCAATATAAAGTGTGTCCTTATTAGAAGAGAAGAGACAAATACACAGAGGGAAGACGGCCCTGTGAAGAGAGAGGCAGAAGTTAAGAGTTATGCTTCTACAAGCCAAGGAAAACAAAGATTACAGTTAACTGCCTGAAACTAGGAAAAGGCAAGGAAGGATTATCTCTCAGAGCCTTCAGAGAGAACATGGCCCTGCCAATATCCTAATTTCAGACTCCTACCTCTGAACTGTGGGAGGATAAGTTTCCATTGTCTAAAATCATCTGGTTTGTGGTACTTTGTTAGTCCAGCCCTAGGAAATTAACACAGGTGTGTTTTGTTGTTGTTGTTCTGTGTTTTGTGGGTTTTTTCATCTTTTTATTCTCTCTTCATAGTAATAATGAGTCTGTTTGTCTGCCCTCTAGACCCAGACATTGCCTCACTGTGTTTTCCCAAACATACACTAAGTTGTGGGATAGTTCATAGGTGGTGCCAACTGGTCACAGGCCACCTCTGTGCCTTTTGCTTTACTCTTTATCAGTATTAAAGCTGTTTTTGCTCCATAGATCTGATTTCAGAAATCATCTCCAAATTGGTTTGAACTCAGGAGAGGAAAAGGGGTTTTATTTTAATTGTCCCTAGAATCCACTTTGGTATACTGAGCATTTTTCAGTCTCATCTCAATTTCCATGAACTTGCCCTCCACTTTCAACTGACAATGAGTTCCATGAGATGTAGTGCCGCTTTGTTCCCGGGCCTGAGGGTGATCAGCCCTGCTGCAGCCCGGGGAGCGACACGAGCTAGTTGTGGGCCGTCCGGCGTGCACTCCGGAACGGCGGGGGGGTGAAGAAGTTGTCAGGAGAGCGCAGGCCCGGCTCCCTGGTCTTCACGGAGGTTAAGGAGAAGTTGTCACAGGGTCGCCGTTTGGTGCCCTGTGGTCTCCCTGACAGTACTAAATGAAGAGACACCACTCACTTGCTTGCTGGAAGGTAAGACCTTTATTCAGGGAGAGCTGCGCAGTTTTATAGGCAGAGTTGGGCGGGGGTGAGCGTGTTGTCTTCTGATAGGGCGAAGCTGTTGCTGGGCATGGAGGGAAGATTTGGGAGGGAGGGGGGAGGCTAGAGGAGAAGGCCAACATGTCCAAATAAGGTTATGGCTGTGAGGGAGTGCTGTGATAGGCTGCGGTGAATAGGGAAGTTGGGTTCGGGGAAGAGAGAAGTTGGCTACGGGAAGCGGGTGGGGCGTAGCGCCCCACAGACACCTGTGGCAAGGTTTGACTTGGGTAAACATTACCTCAATGTAGGATACATATTCCTAATATCTGTATACTTATTTTATTTAATATATATATATAATGTATCACAAATATTTTCCTAAATATTTATTTTTTATTTCATTTTGTTTAAATTTTAAATGAATAGATATTTATTACTCATGTGATGTGAAATTTATAACCTGGTCTTTCATGTTACTTAATATTTTAATAGAAAGCTATTTTTATAATAAAATGAGGAAAATATAACTCTATGATTCCTTCACAATTTACTTAAATTTAATTCACCAAATTTTATTTTTAATTGCTCTGAAATTTAGAGGGCTCCTATATAAAGAAGTGATTAGCTTTCACTGTTCCCTACATAAGTTAATCATATATGCAGCAGCAGTTACTGAGTAGTCCTTATTTTTTCCATTATAATGTGGTTATCTCTTTCACATTTCAATGTTGTATGGAAGAAAAATGACCTTATGCTGTTAGAGAACTGTTCCTTCTTTTTCATGTTTTAGATGAAGTTCAGCAACATAGTTCCAAATTTTAATAACATACATATAAAATATTAATTTCAATTATATAAAAATATGAATTAAGAAAATTCATCATTTTTTCCTAGAATTTTCCAAATGTCTTTTACAATTCCTCCTCAGATTTTGCTGTTTTATTCATAAAAACCCCTCATTTTCAAATGATAAACATTTAATATTTTATGCAGTAATATTTCATTTCCTTTTGCTGTACCCCTGCTGTAACAACTCTTTCATGAAACCATGTATGGAGAAATTGATAATCTAATAATCCAGGAGAAGCGATGGTCAACCTATAAGATTATTACTTGTTCTTCAACCAGCAGAAAGATTGTTCCTGAACAGTCTAAGAAGCAATACTGAGAAATACTCACTGACAGAGACCTGCATGCTAGCAATGGTTTCCTTGAAATTTTGAAAGCCCTGTTGAGCTCATGGATTCATGATGTATAACTCTTAAGTGATACTAGTAAGCCAGGTGAAAAATAAACATAACCAACTAAGTTCATTGAAATCACACACAAAATATCACTGACTTCTGCAGGTTCCAAACATTTCCCAGCTATTTCCACTTTCATGGTGCATAAGTATACCCCACTGTCAATATCCTCACACAGTGAAGCCATCACATATATATCAGCACCCACCTCAGGCAGAAAGTCAGCCTCCAAAGAATTGGAGCAATTAGTCTTCCAAATTGTGTCTAAATAACACAAAAATATAAAGAAAATTAAAAGTGAGAATAAATGAATAATTATTTAATTTATAAAATATGTAGACCTTTAAAAACATTTAAATGGAGTCTTGTTAAACAAATATTTTATTCTCTGAAATGGAAAAATGCTACTGATGGTGTGAGGAAGAGACAAATGCTTTCATAGAAAAAACAAATATTGCACAACTTGCAATACATGATCTAAAGTGATGTGAGTTTATTTTTAAAGCAGTTATGAAAAATGGAATTTAGAATGTAAAAATTGTAGTTGTCTTCTAGCAGTTGTCCAAAAGAGAAGGAAGTTGTCTTAATTTGCCAAGGCTTCTATAACAAAGTATCACTGACTAGTTGGCTTAATCAGCAGGAATGTATTACCTCAAATGTTTAGAGGTTAGAAGTCCCAAATGCAGGTGTCAGCAGGATCATCCATTCTCTGAAGACTGTAGACTAATGTTGGAGGCTTACCAGTATTCCATGACTCAATCTTTGCCTCTGTCACATGTCATCTTTCTCCCCATCTGCTCATCCCATGTTCATATTTCCTTTGCTTTAAAAGTTTCCAGTCATATCAGATTAAGTCCCATACTGAATTAGTTTGTCCTCACTTAAGATGAGTTTGGAAGGTGCTATTTTCAATTGAGTCACTTTCACAGGACCAGGGGTTAGGACATGAACATATCTTTGTGTGGGACATGATTCATTACATAAAAGAAGGGAAATACTGCAAAACCATTAGATCTTCCTCTGTAGAAATGAATCAAAATTAAAATATTTGAGTTATATAAAACACCATAAAATGATTATAATTCCATTTTGAATGTGTTAGATAAATAGATATATTTATATAATAAAAAATAATTATCTCTTAATATTACATCATGCATTATTTTATGGTAGATATTTCTGATCAGCTTTATGTCTTATTGACATCTCATTATAAATCAAATGCTTTTTGTCAAAATTTTGGATTTTTCAAGGTTCATCCATGTTATAGACTGTACAGAATTTCATTTTTATATTTGAGCAATATATGTTGAAAACGTTATGTTGAGTGAAATAAGCCATACACAAGAGGATAAATTGTTGAATGATTCCACTTATATGAAATACTAGAACAAGAAATTCATAGAGATAGAAAGTAGGTTAAAAGTTACCAGGAGCCAGGAGGAAGATTTATGGAAATATGGAAATTCTCAATAAATACATTTAAAAATGTTTAGAAGAAGAGTATAGGAATAATGACAAATATGAAATATTTAAAGAGATAGTGCTTTACATTTCTCAATATTGACTAACTCCACTTCAGGGAGGTCAGAAAGAACTTATCTTCATTTATACATGAGGAAACATGTTGGCCATGTGAATCCAAACCAAAAACCCTTCTATCAAAAAATTAAGTGATATTCCACCCTACTACCATGGATTTTCAATGCAATATTCATTATTTCACTCTTCAAAGAAGATTTCACACATTTCAATAAGACAATTTTCTTCTTTTCCATTGTGTTGAAAACCCTGGTATAGGCAAAAAGTGTAGTTTTTAATGCAGAAGATTATGATTGACTTTTTAGCCCAAAGATGATACAAATTCAGATGAGAGGTATTAAGTACTATAGATGCTGTGTCTACCCAAGGATGACTGTGCTCTGAATTACAACATAAGTTGTAGACAATAAAGAAAACAGAAACAACTTGATTTGGATCAAGGATATTTATTTACTTGTCAGAAGGTCAATTAAATATCTGTGTTGTTCTGCCCTCCAGATGATATTACTTTCATTTCATATATGTTATTTCATTTAAGAGAAGATGATAAAGGTAATGTCTAGAAAATTAAACATATTTCTAGGTTCTGAGGTGAAAAATGTTATAATTTCATGACTATGAATATTGAAAAAAGCAGGTAAAGTCTTTTAAATCTTCAATTCCTTTTAGAGAAAACATCTTCAGTTTATACATATGGGATTAAATACAGGAGAAGAATACCTTTCTTAAGAGAAATTTAACAAGCTATGCCTTTGAGGCCACTGTGGAGCCTATAAATACTCCACCTGCTTCCTCATCTGCATCATTCAATTACACAGCCTCCAGTTACATCACTATGTTATATTAACAACTCAACTGGTGAATCAATTAAAACTGTCTTGTGGCTGAGAGGAATGAAATGTGACAGCAATAAAGAACACAAAAATAAAATAATTATGATAAGTTATTACAGGTTTAAAAAAATACCCCTTCACTGGCCAAATATAATCAATATAATCTCTATCTGAGAACACTTTAAGATTAATAGAGATAGTAATCACTGATTTCACAGAAGCTCATTCCAGTGGAATGTGAAGTATTCACACATTGTCATATATGTGAGGTAGGTTGACACTCCATAGATTCTGAAAACTATAATTTTGGGTTATAGTTAACAATTGTAAATGGGTGTTAACATGAAAACTCTTCTAATAGCTCTATCTCTCTAAGTGTATATATCACTCATGTTGAATATTTAAATGTATGTGAAACTATCCATTTTTAATTTCTATCTTCTTTGTAATGTTGAGGAGCTGGTCTTTGATAACATACTGATGTGACTAAAAAGCATCCAAATAGTAATGTAGAAAACTCAGCTTATCAAATGATATGTTGGTATCATTAAACACAGCATAATGAGACAAGATTTGGTTCTAGCAGTGGATTTACAATTAAATGTGTATGTTATATAAATTATCCTCTGCAATAAATGGTATGCATGTTAACTATACCAGGGATGGAGTGAGATGCATAGGGAAGTATAATTCTATTCTAGGGTAAGTGAGATTGACATTTTATTTGGGCCAGAAGTACTGGCAGGTATTACAGTCATTTTCATAGACTCCTTAGTAACTGTTTTTACTTAATATTCTTCAAGTTTTTCATAGTTGAATTTTCAATCCCTAGTATCTAAGAATTTGAATATGTCATCTAATATTCTATGACCTTTGAGATGACTAGTATTTCCTTTTTCTCCTTTTAGAGGCCAGAACTATATAATTGATTATCTTTGGAGAAGCCCTAGACATTGAAGGTTCTAATACAAAGTTTTGTGACTTAACATAGAGACCAGTTAGTGCAAAGGCTTCCAGAATTCCCCTTGAAAGTTCAAAAATTGAATATATTTATCCACAATTAGAGAGAACAACTTAGATTCTGGCTATGTTTGTTTGCCTTAGAGATCTTTTGACCATTTTTGGATAAATTATGTTTCAAATCCCATCATTCCTACTGTTTATTGGAACTGATACATTATGACATAAAAACTCAGCTTCCATTTTCTCAAGATCATTAGGTTGATGAATTGCACCTTAAAACTATAGTTTGAACCCCAAATAGGGTAAACCAGAAAACAAAATGGCTGGATATCTGTTCTTAAAATTGCCTCCATACAATTATTTCCATAGTTACTCTATTCCTGTGAATAATATAATTTCCCTTATATTTAATAAACTAGGGTCTAAAAAAATAGAGAAGATGAGACCATTGTTCTCCTAATGTATTTTCATAGTTTTACATACATCATGCTTTTCTTTTAATTACCAGTTCAAACATCATAAGATTGTATCATTTATATTCCACTCAGTAATTATTGACAGGGATTTCATCTCAGAAATGGCGAATACAATAGTTATGTATTTCTCTAATTCATTCTTATAATTTGTTTATTCATAATTTTCTGAAGAACAGAACCCATAAAAGAAAATTATTCAGGGTTATCTATGATATGAAAATAGATGGGTCATTCTCAGAATTGTTGGATGTTAGGTTAGTCATAGTTTCCTGAAATAAATTTTTCTAATCATTTTAAACACTTATTCATGTATTCATTTGATTATTTAAATATGAATTATTTATCTGGGTTTTAAGAAATAGATTTGCAAAAGACTGGGGTGCAACTGTAAATTCTTCTTAGACCCTATTATCTAGGGGCCTATTAGTAAAGGATATAAACATAAGGATGCAATTAAATGAAAATGTCATAATTGAAAAGTAAACATAAATGGCTCCAAGACACACAGACACAAAATAATTTGGAATTGGTCTTTTTTAGCTGATAAAATGAAAGAACTCTTACACTTATTATAAACACAAAAGCAACAAGCCCATAAGTTATTTTATATCTGGCATTTGCATGGAAGATTTTAAGCATCTTATGCATTGAAAAACAATGGAGTTAGGAGATATGTTCAAATATATATTCCACTAATTTATTACTATAGGGGAAAATCTTTAAAAATGTATGAAACACTATTTCTTTATCCATAAGCTAGATATTATTTCCAAGAGACCTGAAGAGAAATTAATTATATGTCATAGCTCTTTTTGATGGTAGAACACCATACTTATGTGATAGAATGCTTGTTAATGAAAAGTAAAAATTTTGCAGAACCAACTTGGTGATAGATACTGATAAGTATGCAATAACCCCCCTAAAATGTTATTTGTGTTGTTTATAGAGGATGAAACCATAGATGCCTGAGTTACCTAATTATGAAAGTTGTACTTGATGCTTCTGTATTAACCACAAGAGCTATATGCAGATGAGAGAATTCATGAAGGGCCTTAGCCAAACCACCATCTTGGAGTTCATTCCCATAAGGTTTTCTGATGATCCAGTCCAAGAGCTACTCCTGTTCTTTCTGCTCCTTTTCATTTACCTTACCATAATGATTGGAAATCTGCTGATTATCCTAATTATTGTCTCAAATGCACAGTTACATTCCCCCATGTATTTCTTCCTTAGCAATTTATCCTTGATTGATCTCTGTTTATCTTCCACTACCATTCCCAAAATGCTTGCAGACATCCAGACAGGAAGTTCTAATATCTCTTTCAATAGCTGCCTGATTCAAATATATGTGTTTATCTGCTTTTCAGGTTGGAAACATTACTTTTCCTTATTTTGTACTATGACTGTTTTGTGGCCATCTACCTTTCTTTGTCTTACTTAAACACCATATCTCCAAAGTTTTGTGCTCTTCTTGTAGCCAGCTCCTGGATTTTTGTGATCCTGAGTACACAGATACATACTGTTTTAATGGTTCAATTATCCTTCTGTGAGGATAATAAAATTCTTCAATTCTTCTGTGACATTGGTCCATTGCTAAAATTGTCCTGTTCAGATACCCATGTAAATGAGTTGTTTACTTTTATTAAAGGAAGACTGGTGGTGGTAGTGAGTTTTATCTGTATTTTAGTTACTTACATACTCATTCGGTATGCTATAATCAGAATGCCATCAGCCAAAGGGAAATATAAAGCATTCTCCACATGTTCCTCTCACATCTCTGTAGTCTTCTTGTATTTTGCTACTATAATTGGTGTTTATTTATGTCCCTTCACCTACCAGACAGCTGAAAAAGATAAAACAGCAGCTTTGATGTACACTGTGGTCATTTCCTCATTAAATCCTTTTATCTATAGTCTAAGGAATGGTCATCTTAGAGAGGCTCTTAGAAAAACTTTCCAAAAGAAATTGGTCCTACATGGAAAGTTTCCTACATGGAAAGGTCATGATCTTTACATGTAAACACATAGGTGAAAAAGGAAAAAATAAACGTGAAAGATGAATTTTATATACAAAGTTGCAATGATTTCATGATCACATTGTACTGATATAAAATTAATAAATGTAACCTAAAGTATTTTCCTAATTTAATATCTTTTAATTTGATAAAAATTAAACTAATACAAATATTAAATAAAAGTTAAACATATATGAGATATTTAATGCATATTAACATTGGAGTACGATAATTTCACTGGAAATTTATGAACATTTTTCTCTATGCAGCTTAGCAAAAATAAGGGAACACAAAGTAACCCTCACACATTTCCACAACAGACATTATACTGGTTTCATTGCAACTATGATGAAATCAACACTAAGCAGGATCAATTGCCTCAATGAAAAACAGCAGGTCTCCAGGAACAAAAAGAGCAATAACTTATTGTTACTTGGAAACTTGAAAAAATATACCAAAAAAAATCCTTTAGTCAAAGAAGAAACAGAAAACTGGAGTTATTTATTACTAATGAAATAAATTTATTAATAATAAATAATTTTAGTAATGAAATTACTATTTGCATATCAATTTCCTGATATCAGTGGTCTATTCAGATATCAAGTTGTAGTATAATATATATTGCCTAACGTTTCAAAATCCAAAGGAAAAATTAAAGCAAAAGTACAAACCCATTTACCTTAAAGCAGAAAAAGCATAATAAATCAAAATCCAAGAACTTGATGCATGAAAAGATCAAGAATATTTTCCAACAACTGACAAAAATTCTTTGAGTAGATCAGGGAATATTCAATGTGTATTTTAAGAGATTAAACTTGTATAAAAAAATGACATTTTATGAATATAGCTACAAGATGTATATGACCTTGAACAGATGAAAGGGTAAAAGTTGTTCTTGTTCCATAATGGGCTGGTTGTTTTGTAACTAACTAAGCTTGTTACACACACACATTCAAAAGAATATTTGTGTTTGGTAGGTTTGGTTTCATCTTCTTGGTATTGTGAACACTTCCCATTTTTTACTCTCTTACTATGTAATACCTGTGGTCTATAGAATTAGAATGCCCTTTATATCTCCACTAACTCTAAAGTTATATCCCAATGAAGGGATTGCAAATTTGGCAAGATTGCCAAACAAGATACAGGTCATCCAGGCTATGTGGTGAACATGAGGTGTTAGTGATTTTATTCTGTATAGTAAAATATATGGAATCCAAGAAAATGATTTTAAACTGGGATGATAGGCTAAAATGTGTGTGTTATATGTCAGACGGATGTAAGTGTTATTCATAAATGGAACAGGAGTATGGGATGAACATTACTGGGACAAGGGTATACAATTTTAAAACACATTTTCAGGGTAGTCCTATTTTCCACAATTTTGTCTTTGGTATCACTGAATAAAAAACATTTCATAGATAATTTAATTATTTTGGACGTGTGTTTTTGCTCACCATGAGGGTACAAATTACTTAATTTGGGTAACATGTAGACTATACAAAATTGAAAAGAATGCAAATGTAACAAGTGGAAATCAGAAATTAATCCAACTATATTATCCTAACTTTAAATGTGAATTGCCTAACTATAAAAGACAAAGATTAAAACTCAAGGATTGACAGGGTGGGTAAAAATTTAATACATCACTCTAAGTTGTTTACAAGAAATTCATTTTAAATATAAATGTGCAGATAGGTTAAAAGTTATGGAATGGAGAAAGGTATAACATGCTATCACTAATCATAATATATCTGGACTAGCTACATTAATTCCAGACTGCAAGTTTAGACTAAAAGAAAAAAAAATTATCAGGGATAAAGAGCAGCAATGCATAATGAAAAAGGAGTCAATTTGCTGTACCTAAAAGCAGAATGTCAAAATGTAGGAAGCCAAAACTGATAAAATCAACAGGACAAGAGATAAAATCACTTAAATTTTGATAGTATAATATGACTAGTTAATATGTAAAGAAGAAATTAAATCAGTAAGAATATAGGTAGCCACTGCCTATCAAGTTGTTCTATTTTGGTTGTTGTATTGTCCATTCACTTTAGTCCTCTGGCCAGGGTTTTTAACACACTTCTAATTTTCCCAATGTCTCCAATGAAAGGGATCAAGTCTGCATCTCTTAAATGTGTATTATTTTGGACTTTTGTTCTCACCTTTTTTCAGGGATGCCCCAGAAATGGGCTGCAGTGCTCCAAATGTCCATATTCATGTGGTACCTGCATATGGTGCAGATCCATCTGTGAACCAGGCCCAAGTTTTCTCTCTCTCAGTCAACTGATTTTATGGTACTCCCCAAGAAGCTTTGGGCGGGAAAGAGAAGGCAATGTGTCAGAAGTGGGGACCATGGACATTTGAGACACTTCCTTGGGTAATTTACTTGTGCCTTCAGAACCCATTAAAGCCCTGTATTATATATACCACTTCCATTTTATGATGGAGTGCTGCTGTTCATGCCCAAATTTATGGATTGGTGGGTCAGACAATACCCAACTCATGATAGGCAACTCAAGTCTCATGGCAACTTGGTGGCCAGTAGTTAAGGGTTCGGTTTCTACTAAGACACAGTAGTATGCCAAAAGCTGTTTCTCAAAAGGAGGTTAGTCATCTACAGAGGACAGCAAGGTCCTGTTCCAAAATCTTAAGGGTCTGTATTGTTATTCTCTTATAGGTTCCTGTTAAGGGCTCCAGAAAGCATCTTTATTTGCCATTGACTCTTGCAACAGCAATGATTCTGCTGGACCATAAAACCCAAGTGGCCGAGCAATTTGCTCAGTAGGCTACATGTGTTACAGAGCCTCTTGTTCTGATACCCACTCAAAACTAGCAGCCTTTCTGGTCACTCAGTAAATGGGCTGAAGTATCAAAACCAAGTGATGAATATATTGTCTCCAAAATCCAAAGAGGTCAATTCTGCATTGTGCATCTTTTTAGATAATAGGAGAAACCAGATACAACAGCTTATCCTTCACTCCAGAAGGGATATCTTGGCATTCCCCACACCACTGGATACCTAGAAAATTTCACTTAGTTGGAGGGCCTCTTTGTTTTTGTTGGTTTTAACTCCTATCCTGTGGTTTTAACTCCTATCCTCTGATACACAAATACCTTACCAATATGTGTAGAGTAATTGCTACTCTAGACTTAGATCCAATCAATGTGATATCATCAATATAATGAACCAGTATAATATCTTGTAGAAGGGACTGTTGATCAAGATCTCTGTAGGCAATATTATGACATATGACTGAAGGTCATGTGGATGGTTCTTCAAGGCAAGCTGGAGGTTCGATGACTGTTTCCTCACTGCAGGATGGAGGTCAGGTGGCTGTTGCCTCAGGGAATTCCATTACTAATTTATCTGGCAAAGACTCAGCAAAATTAGGTTTCCAATGTCCCCTCTGACATCATTATCAACCCGTATGTCCCCATTCCAATTTCCAGGATCCCATTTCTTCTCACTCAATGGCCTCACTTGAACAGTAGACACCTTGCAAGGTTGAGAATTTAGTTTCTGTTGTAATTCTGCTACTCCACAATGAGACTCTGTGTGATTTTCAGAGATCTCAAAGTCTCAAGATTTTCAGCTGCAGGAAACAAAATTTTATTTCCAGACATATAAGCATTTTCACAGCCTTCAAGCATCCTCCATGAAGCACTTTAGTTGTAAATTTGAAGGTTTGAGCTCACCCCTCCTTTTTTTTAACGGTATTCAGCTTATTTAGGAACAACCAGTCAACATCATTATACATTTTAACTCCACAAAATTCTGTTAGGATGTGTAAAACACTCTCACCCACATCCTTGCCTCTTATGAGCATGTAAGTAGCCATATCCAATATTGGTATTTTCATATCTCTATTGTCAACTATCACCATGAATTATCAGTCACATCTTAATTATTGAAAATAGAGTTATTTGTGCCTTTGAATCTAATCAGCATAAAGAGCAATTGCAAAAACCACAGAACAAATTCTGAAATTCCATTTTTAAGATTCTGTTTCTCACCACTCCCAATAACAAGCTGTATTAGTCAGAGTTCTCTAGGGAAACAGAACTGACAGGAAATATCTGTAAAAATGAAAGCTGACACATAAGTCTAACAATTACAGCAGATACATCTAAAAAATTATATGAAAGACTGTTGCATAGCTGTAATCACTGGTGAATTATACCAAATTATACTCAAATAATACCTTAAATGTATTTATTGCAAATGATAAAATTCACTACACAACCCTGGATAAAATTAAATTAAAAAAAATTATTTGGTGTATTACCACATGTTCCACAATCATTTGATTCAAAGAAAATGTTTTACTTTAATCCTATAAGCACACAGTTTTAAGACTTTCAAATGTTTATTTTTTAATCTTCTAAGTATCATTTCAAATTCTGTGTATCTCTTTAATTATTTTTATTTGTTTCCTTTTTGCTTTTTGTTCTTTTCTCCTTTACTTACTTCTTTTTTATTACAGTATATATATATATATATATATTTCAAATTAGAAGTGCTTTATTTTCTTTTTCTTTTTAATATATATTTTTATTAAAGAAGTTTTGAGCTTATAAAACAATCATACATAATGTGCAGTATTCCCAGATATCAGCACCCCCTGTACACATTTACACTGTTGTGGATTATTTGTTACAGATTATGAAAGAATATGATCAGCCTATTAACAGTAACTATGGACCCTGGTATACATTTGATTTATTTTTCCATATACCCTCTATTATTAACACCATATATTAGTATTGCATATTTTTTATATTTCATGAGAGAACACTTTCATATTTGCATTGTTAACCACAGTCCATCTTCCACCACATGGTTCACTGTATTACATAGTCCCATACTTTATACAACATATCCAAAGTGTAAACTCAGAGGCTTTCACTTACATCACAGAGTTGTGCAGTCATAGACTCAGTAAATTTTTAAGTTTTCTATAGTTGAAAATAAAAATTCCCATACTCCTTCTTATTCACATTTAGCATTGATTTAGGTGGAAGGCCCCTTGTTTTTTTGTTTTTATTTTTTGTCCTTTGTTTTTGTTGGTTTTATCTCCTATCCTCTGAAACACTAATGCCTTACCACTATGTACCTTGTTTGTCATTGAAGCAAGAATATTACTAGATTGCTGTTAACTATAGTCCATAAGTTTCATTAATTGTATTTTCCCCATGTATCACCATATTCTTACCACCTTTTAATAGTGACATATATTTGTTCTAGATCATAAAAGAATATTTTTATATTTGTATTATTAACCACAATCCTCATCCACCTCTGGGTTCACTATGTTATTTAGTCCCTCAATTATTCCCTAGCTTTCTTTCAATTAACATTTTCATTCCTAGACTTCCTCTTTCAGCCACAATTCCATTTATAAACCAGCCATGTTAGTTATATTCACTATAAGGGGTTATAATTTCCACACTTTTAAAGTCAAACTAATTAAAAATTCTACATACATTCACATTAGTACATTTTCTCAGTCCATCCTATCTCCTAGTAACTTTTACTCTAGGTTTTAATTCTATGTGTCTGTTTTTGTTGTTGTTGTTGTGTTTAATATTTGGCTCATAATAGTAAGACCATACAACATTTGTCCTTTTGTGTCTGGCTCATTTAACACAGCATAATGTTCTCAGGTTCATCTATATTATCATATGTGTGCCAATTTCATTTCTTTTTACAGCATTCTATCACATATGTACAAAACATTTTGTTTATCCATTCATATTTTGATGGACACGGGCTGTTTCCAGCTTTTAGCAATTGTGAATAATGTTACTATGAATAGCAGTGGGCAAATGTCTGCTTACATTATTGTTTTCAGTTCTTCTAAATATATTCCTAGTAGAGGGATTGCCAGATTATAAATCGGTTTTATATTGACCTTTCTGAGGTACCACCAAACTATCTTCTACACAATTCTACATTCCCACCAACAGGGAAGAAGTGTTCTTATTTCTCCTCATTCTTTCCAGCACATTTTTTTCTTTATTAATCACCATTCTATTAGCTGTGGGATGATATCACATTGTAGTTTTGATTTGTATTTCCTTGATAGCTAGTGATGTTGAACATTTTTTTCATGAGCTTTTTCACTATTTGTATTTCTTCATTGGAGAAATTTCTAAGTCTTTTGTCCATTTTTAAATTGGATTTCTTGCTCTTTTATTATTGAGTTATATGATCTTTTTATACAGCATGGAAATTAAACTGTTATGGGATATGTGTTTTCCAAATATTTTCTCCCATTGAATGGTTTGCCTTTTCACCTTCTTGACAAAATCCTCTGAATCAAAAAATTTGATGAGATCTCATTTATTCATTTATTTTTCTTGTTCTCACTTAAGTTTTTGTTATAAGACTTAAGAAACCTCATCTACTGCCACATATTAAAGATGTTTCCTTACATTTTCCTCTAGGAGTCATATAGTTGTCACATTTATATTTAGGTTTTTTATTCATTTTGAGTTAATTTTTATATAAGGTGTGAAATAAGGGTCTTCTTTCTTTCTTTTGGATATGGATATCCAGCCCCACCAGCACAATTTGTTGAATAGACTGTTCTGCCCCAAGTGAGTGGGCTTGACACCTTTGTCAAAAATCACTTGTCCACATCTGTGAGGGTCTGTTTCTGAAGCACCAATTCAATTTCATTTGTCAAAATGTCTATCTTTATGCCAGGACCATGCTATTTTTACCACTGTAGCTAGATAATGTTTAATGTCCAGAGGTGAGAGTCTTCCAACTTTGTTCTTCCTTTTTAAGATGTTTTTCACTATTCAGGGCACCTTACCCTTCCAAATAAATTAGATAATTGTGTTTTCCATTTCTTTTTTTAAAAGGCTGTTGGAATTTTTATCAAGATTATGTTGAATCAGTGTATCAATTTGGGTAGAATAGACATTGTAACTCTATTTGTTCTTACAATCCATTAACACAGAATGTTCTTCCATTAATTTAGATCTTCTTTGATTTCCTTTATCAACGCATTGTAGTTTTCTGAATACAATTGCTTTATTTCCATGGTTAAGTTATTCCTAAATATTTGAATCTTTAATTCACTATCTTAAATGGAATATTTTCCTGACTACCTCCTCAAATTGCTCCTTACTAGTGTATAGAAACACTATTGAATGTTAAGTATTCATCTTGTATCTTGCCACTATGCTAAACATATTTATTATGTCTAGTAGCTTTGTTGTAGTTTTTTTAAACATCCTATTTATAGGATCATGTCATCTGTGATTAGTGAAAGTTTTACTTCTTCCTTTCAAATTTGCATGCCTTTTATTTATTTTTATTCCCTTATTGCTCTAAGTAACACCTCTAGGAATATATTGAACAATAGTGTTGACAAGGGGAATCCTTGGTTTGTTCTCGTCCTAAACATGAAAGCTTTCAGTCTTTCAACATTGAGTACAATGTTAATTGTGGGTTTTTCATATATGCCTCTTATCATCTTGAGAAAGTTTCCTTTAATTCATGTGTTTCAGAATACTTTTGTCAAGAAATGATGCTATGTTTTTTTCAAATGCTTTTTCTGTGCCAATCATGATGATCATGTGTTTTTTCTTCTTTGGTTTATTAATGTGAGGTATTATGTTGACTGATTTTCTTGTGTTGAACCTTCCTTGAATACCTGGTATAAAATCCAATTAATCATGAAGATTAATTCTTTTAATTTGTTGTTTTATTTGATTAGCATGCATTTTCTTGAGGATTTTTTGCATCCATACTCACTAGGAAATATTTTTATCTTTTTAATTATTTTTTCTGATATAATATTCATTTCTAATTAAGACTCTCTCTACTGTCTTTTCTTTTCAAGATATAGCACTCCCTTTAGTAGGTCCTGCAAAGATGGTCTCTTGGTTACAAATTATCTCAGTTTCTGTTTATTTGTGAATATCCTAACTCATTCTCATTTTTGAAAGACAATCTTGTTGGATATAAGATTCTTGACTGGCAATTTTACTCTTGCAATCTTTTGCCTCCATTTAGTAACCTGATATTCTGTTCATTTTTTCCCCATTCTTTTATTTATCTGTTCTATTGTATGTTCACTTCTGGAGGCCCTGTATTCAAGTTCACTGATCTGTTCTCCTTCCTCTCCAAATCTGTTGTAATCTGACTCCAGTGTATTTTTATTTTCATTTATTGTGCTTTTCATTCATATAAATTCTGCTATTTTTCCATGTATTCATTCAAATTATTCCTTGTGCTCAGCCAGTATCTCCATAATGTCCCCAATCACTTTTGCCATCTCATTAAAGTACAGTACATGGTGTCTCTCCTATTGAGTTGTTGGCTAGGATGGTTACTGACCCCTAAAACAATGAAGGTATCTACTACATCTCTGTTTATGCTCCTACTGTGGATGCAGAGCACACTGCAGGTTTGGACTCCTTCAGTGGCTGAAAATGACTTGATATAGCCAGGTGTACAATGATCATTGCTTCCAGACTGGTTCTGTTTCATAGTGCTGAAGATGCTATGCTTCAGGCAAGTCAATTACTGGAAGCTTACCTTCCTAGTCTCTCTCTAGGATCAACAGGGCTGCAGCATGCTGGTGGTGTGAAGGTCATACAAAGTGGAGCAATAATTACCAAAGTAATGTGAGAAGAACTTAGACACAATTGACATTATGGCCTGCTGCAATGGAGAGATAACATGTAAATTATTAAAACCTATTACTGGGGGACGGATGTGGCTCAAATGGTTGGGTGTCCATCTCCCATATGGAGGGACCCGGGTTCAATACCCAGGACCTCCCGGTAAAAAAAAAAAAAAAAGAAAAGAAAAAAAAAAACCCATTACTTAGATCTTAACTGAAGCTCAATGAGGAAATTGTGCATTGATTAGTATTAAATACTGTATCTATATACCTGATGAATATGATACTATCTCTTTTCTTCTAGATCATAAACAGAGGGATATTGAATATATTAAAAGTCCTAGTAAACTTACTTCATTTTCTAAGTAATTAATATGTCTATAAGATAAAAGAAAGGCTCTCTTAAGTACTGTCTTTATTTTACTTGTATATGCCTGTCTTATTGTTGCCTGTACTGTCTTTGTGAGTTTGTGTCTACAGCAGTCCCTCCCTTCATACCTCTCCTAGCTGTCCTATGCATAACCACTAATATGGGAATGTGGGTTGATAATTTATACCAAACCCAGCAGGTCTACCATATTCTCACTTTAGAATTAACCAGCAGCATAAAAGAACCCAAGAAAGAATGCTATTACCCTTCAACTTTGGGAGAATGCAACCTCTGAAGGCACCTGGCATTTCTAACTCTCATGCTTCAGTATGTCATGCCTGACCCTTTTTCTGGGACTGCATACCACTATCTGCTTTATGCCTTCAGTGGACCATGTATCTTAAATTCTAATTAAGTTTATTTCTTAGCGAATCAATGCCTTCTTAGTCATGTGGGGATTCATCCAGTTCCAACCAGGTTGCTGAACCCATCTTCCCCCAACTTCAATAGAATACCCAGAGGGTTTTACACCTCATCAGGTAGGGTGTACTCCCTCTAACCAGTAGGAAGTAGCTACAAAAGAATGACCATCACCGTTCAGCAGGCCTTTAAAGATAAGTGTGTAAACTCTCTGAGGGAGGCATTGAAGCAGGTTAGTATAGTGAAAGGTTATAGGCAACTGAGACCAGCTGACAATATGGGATGTAGACAACATGGCTGGCAGACAACATGGCCATGAAACTCCACCCAGAAACCTCCTAAGGGATCTCATGAGATCCCATCCATGAGATTCTCATTTGGAACAAGATGGAAAGCTCAGATACCATTGGTCCCTGAGAACTGAAATGTGGCACAACCAATATGTAAAGAAAACAGCTGTGGCCCCAACCCCAACATTATGAAAGAGGAGGAGGAAACACTTTGATAAGGCCTGACCTGGGTCCCCATGTGCACAACTCACCTTGCAGTATGCCTGCATCCATACCTCAGCATGAACTATGTTCTTATCTTGTTTTCTTTTCTCTTAATAAACTCTTTATTCCCTTGCCTACTGTATGGCATGTTCTTAAATTCTTTTATGAACATAAGCCAAGAACTTAGTTGCCCAGAAACCAGAGCTATCCAGTAACAATAGTGCAGAAGATGGCAAATGGCAACATAGCAATTATAGCACATCACCACAAGGAAGGAAAACTCTGTGGTTACAAGCAATATAGACATGAAAATATGAATAGTAAATGCTGGGATGGAAATCAACTTACTAGTTGTCAGAAAAGTTACAATCATTTTAGGAACAGTAACTGAAATACAGCAAAGTTTGATTAGGGCTAAATTGCCTATAAAGAAATACATTGGAGAATGTAGATGTGGCACACTTACAATGACAGTAACAATTAGTAGATTCCAGTCAGTGTTTCCAGATGCGTCAATAAGAAAATCAGAACTTGCAGGACTTGGAGTTCTCAGGAGGTTGAAATATCCATGAGAAGGAACTCTATGAAGATAGTGAGATTGTCTATATCTTTAATTATGTTGCCATCTACCTATATTTAAAGGATAAAATGAAAAAAAAAGTTATAAAATAAATGAAGATGATTCACATTGTTCATAAATAAAAACCATTATTGGTATCATTAGAAGGTTTATCATGAGGAATTTGGCATAGAGCATATGGAAAAAAATAGCTTTTTAAAATCAATGAATTAGATATTTCTTTGTTCATTTTCTCTCCTAACTCTGGTCTTATATGTTAATTTCAACATTAAAAGGATCAGAGAAGCTAAATACACTGAATGCTTGAACATGAAATCAAGTTCTATAAACCTTTTAATCATTGAGTCACATTTACACTGTTTCTGTTAATATACTTTTAAACTCTACCTGGACACATCCAGTTAGTATTTTTTCATATACTTTTCTGACAAATGGCTAGTTCACACTCTGTAAGAGAGTATCTGCAAGAGCCTGTTTTTTGAACACTGACCAGCTATCTTCTTCCATCCACCAGGTGACTAGAATAATTGCTTCTTATCTTTGGCTGACTGTATAAAAATGTTTCTCTAAAAAGGTCATTGAAGGAGGATTGTGGGAAGATGGTGACAGACTAACAGGAAAAGCTCAATGCTTTCACAAAAACAATGGTGAAAAAGCCAAAAGCTATCTGAGGGACATGCTTTTTAGGTCAGCAGACAAGGACATGCTACACAAATTCTAGGAGGGTGAGGAACAGAGAGATAAAGAAGCAGAAACAACAAACATGAGTTAACAGGCCTCTGCAGTGGAAGGGAAGGGCTCCCCTCCCCCAGTGCTAAGATATTAAGCTGGGGTAAAACCCCTGGCTCACTACAGCTTAGAGGGGAACAGACATCTTCCTCAATGTCAGCTGTTTCAAAGGAAAGGATGGGTCAGTTGGGGGACTTTTCTTCGTTGAAGTCAAGCAGCAGAGCCTTCTCTGAATCTCTGCTCTGTAGATTCAAAAGGGGAACACAAGAAAGCTGAGGCTGAAACACCTCCATGGAAAGGTGTGCTGACAAGCACCATCTTCTGGCTGGTCTGGAAATTGCATGGACAAAAATCATTTTCCATTTTTTTCTGTATTTTAACACCTGTAAGTAAATGTGTGCCCCATTAGTGAGTCCCTGGCCAATTTGCATAACTTAAGCTGGACAATTTTAATGACAAAATAAGTTGAATGGTATTTCAAAGAAAGAACTGTGGAAAAAAAAAAAAAAACATTAGCAAGAGAGAGAAATTGGCTACCAGTGTAAATTCACCAACATATTCAGATGCCTAGATATCAGCAAAAAATTACAAGCCATATTAGGAAACAGGAAGGGATGACCCATTTGAAGGAACTAACTAAATACCCTGAAGAGATAAAGGATTTAAGATAATAAATCAGTGATAATCATGCAACTCCCCTAACTAAGTTCAAAGATGATAAAGAAAATATGACTAAATAAATAAGGATATTAGGAAGACACTGGGTGATCATAAAGAAGAATTTGAAATTTTTCAAAGAAAAGTAATAGGAGTTATGTGAAAAAAGGCATGTTGGAAGAGATTAAAAATGCATTAGAGGCACATAAGAGATTTGAATTGCTTGAAGACAGAATTAGTGATTTTGAAGACAGAACCTCTGAACTGGAAAATACAGTAGAATAGAATTGAAAGAATGGAGAATATGGAACAGAGTCCAAGGGAATTGAATGACTGCATGAAACACCCAATCATTTGCATTATTGGTGTCCAAGAAGTAGAAGATAATAGAAAGGAGGCAGATAAATATTGAAGAAATAATAACTGAAAAATTTCAAACCATAATGAAAGATATACATATCAGTATCCAAGAAGGACAATGCACTCCAAACAGAATAAATCCTCATACTTTTATCACAAGACACTTTCTATTCAGAATGACAAACATCAGAGATAAAGAGTGGATTCTGGAAGCAGAAAAAGAAAAGAAAAGCATCACATACAAGGGAAACTCAGTAAGATTAACTGCTGACCTCTCATCAGAAACCATGAAGGCAAAAAATAAGTGGTATGATATATTCTGCCAGCCAAGAATTCTGTATCCAGCAAAAATTTCCTTCAAAAATGACGGTGAATACAATGACTTCACAAAGAAATACTGATAGAATATGTTACCAAAAGACAAGAATTACAAGAAATATTAAGATAGGGCTGCAGACTGAAAGGAATAAACAAGGGCAAGAGATTTGGAAAGGAGTGTAGAAATGAAGAGTTTTATGAAAAGTATACTAAAGGGTAAGAAGAAAAACCATAGAACAGTACGAAAACAGAGAGCCAAAGGACAAAATGGATGAAGTAAGTAATGCCTTTACAGTAATAACATTGAATGTTAATGGCCTGAACTTCCCAATCAAGAGACAGACTGATTGAATGGATAAAAAATATGAGCAGTCTATATGTTGTCTACAAGTGACCCACCTCAGACATAAAGACATAATGAGGTTAGAAGGGAAAGGTTGAAAAAGATAGTCCATGCAAATAATAGCAAAAAAATGAGCTTGTGTCATGATACTAATATCAGAAAAAAATAGATATGAAAGGCAAAGTTGTTTTGAGGGTTGAAAAGGTCATTACATATTAATAGAAAGGGCTAATCTCTAAGAAGAAATAACTATACTAAACATTTAGGCACCTAACTTGAGTGCTCCAAGATATAGGAGGCACACAATAGCAAAACTGAAAGGAGAAATAGGCGTCTCTACAATAATAGTTGCAGACTTCAACACACTACTCTCAGTATCGGATAGAACATCTGGACAGAGGATAAAAAAGACACAGAGAACTTGAATAATATGATAAATGAAATAGACCTAAAAGACATATATAGAGTTTTGCACTCCAAAACAGCAGATTATACTTTACTTTCAAGTGCTCATGGATCCTTCTCCAAGGTAGACCATATTTTGGGTCACAAGACAAGTCTCAATAAATTTATAAAGTGTGAAATTATGCAAAACACTCTCTCTGACCATAGCAGAATGAAGCTGGAAACCAAAAATGGATGGAAAAAGGGAAACTTCATAAATAAATGAGAATAACTACACACTCTCAAATAATCAGTGGGTTAAAAAAGAAATTGCAAGAAAATTCAGCAAATATCTTGAGATGAATGCAAATGAGAAAACAACATATCAAAACCTATGTGACTCTGCAAAGGCCGTGCTGAGAGAGGAATTTTTAGCCCTCAATGCTTACATTAAAAAAGAAGAAAGATCTAAAATTGAAGATCTAACTGCACACCTGGAGGAAATAAAGAAGAACAGCAAAGTTATCCCAAAACAAGCTGAAGGAAAGAAATAGTAAAGATCAGGTCAGAAGTAAATGAAGTTGAGAACAAAAACAACAAAACAATATAGAGAATCAACAAAACCAAAAGTTTGTTTTATGAGAAGATCAACAAAATCTATAAACCTTAGCTAAACTGACAAAGAGAAAAGAGAGAAGATGCAAATAAATAAAATCAGAAATGAGAGGTGGGTCATTACCACTGACTTTGCAGAAATAAGAGAGATCATAAGAGATTCTATGAACAAGTGTATGCCAAAATCTAGACAAGGTAGAGAAGATGCATAAATTGTTAGAAACACATGAACCACTTACACTGACCTTAGAAGAAATGGAAGACCTCAACAAATCATTCACAAGTAAAGAGATTGAAACAGTCATCAAAAACCTCCCAAAGGTGAAAAGCCCATGTCCAGATGGCTTCACAGGTGAATTCTACCAATCATTCAATGACGAACTAATACCAATCTTGCTCAAGCTCTTCCAAATAAACGAACAGAAAAAAAAAAAAAAAAACACTAGGAAACTCATTTCATGAAGCTATCATCACCCTAAAACCAAAGCCAGATAAATATACTTAAAAAAAGGAAAATTACAGACCAATATCCCTAATGAATATAGATGCAAAAATCCTCAACAAAATTCTTGCAAACACAAGAAAAGGTATTTGACAAAGTACAGCACCATTTCCTGATTAAAAACTCTCCAAATGTAAGAATAGGAGGAAACTTCCTCAATATGGTAAAATGCCTATATGAAAAACCTTCAGATGTCATTGTACTCAATGGTGAAAAGACTGAAAGATTTCCTGATGAGTCCAAGAAAAGAACAAGGATGCCCACTGTTGTTATTCAATATTGTGGTATAGATCAAGCTAGAGCAATTAGAATATATAAAGAAATAAAAGACAACAAAATAGGAAAAGAAGAAATAAAACTTTCCCTATTCACTGATGATTTGATCCTATCCCTATGATCTTCTGAAATTTCCACAACAAAGCTCAAAGAACAAATAAAGGAGTTCAGCAAAGTGGCAGGATACAAGATTAATATGTATAAATCAATACATATTACTGATGTGGAATCTGAAGAGGAAATCAGGAAAAAAAATCCATTTATAATGGCAACTAAAACAATGAAATATTTAGGAATAAACATAAACAAGGACATAAAAGACCTATATTCAGAAAACTACAATACATTGCTAAAAGTAACTGAAGAAGACTTAAAGAAATGGATGGACATTTTTTGGTCATGGATTGGAAGACTAAATATCATTAAAATGTCAATTCTACACATACTGATTTACAGATTCAATGTAATACCAATAAAAATCACAACAGCTTTTATGTGTTTTTTTTGCAGAAATGGAAAGTTTTCTTGTTGAATTTATTTGAAATGTAAGGGGCCCCAAATAGCCAAAAATATCTTTAAAAAGAAGAACGAATTTGGAGGACTCTCACTTCTGGATTTTAAAGCATGTTACTTAGCTACATGGTATAAAAACATGATATTGGCATAAAGACAGGTACATTGACAAATGGAACCAACTTGAGAACTCAGAAATAGACCCTCACATGTACAGCCAACTGATTTTTGACAAGGTGGACAAGTCGTCCTACCTGGTCCAGAACAGTCTATTCAACAAATGGTGCTGGATATCCATAGCCAAAAGAAAGAAAGAGGACCCCTATCTCACATGTTATATAAAAATTAACTCAAAATGGATCAAACACCAAAGTATAAAACCACAAACATGAAAATATTTGGAAATCATATTTCTGATAATGGTTTAATATCCATGATGTATAAGAAGGCTATGCAACTCAACTATTAAAAGACAAACTATCTAATTTTAAAAATGGGCTAAAAACTTGAAAAGACAATTGCCCAAAGAAGAAATACAAATGGCAAGAAACACATGAAAAAATGTTCAACATCACTACCAATTTAAAGAAATGCAAATCAAGTCAACAATGAGATATCATTTCACATCTATTAGATGGACCGCTATTAAAAATTAGGAAAACTGTAATTGTTGGAGAGGATGTAGAGATATAGGAACACTTATTCATTGTTGGTGGGAATGTAGAATGGTACAGCCTTTATGGAGGACTGTTTGGTAGTTCCTAAGGAAATTGAACATAGACTTTCCATGTGACCCAGCAATACCATTTCTTGGTATATACCCAGAAGCACTGTAAGTAGAGACTAGAACAGACATCTACTCAGCCAAGTTCATAGCAGCATTATTCATGATTGCTAAAAGATGGTAACAACCCAGGTATCCATCAACTGAGGAATGGAATGGTATATACGCACAATGGAATATTATGCAGCAGCAAGAAGAAATTAAATAGTGAAGCATATGACAACATAGATGTACCTGGAGGATATTATGTTAAGTGAAGCAAGCCAGACACAAAAGGACAAATACTGTATGGACTGTGCTATCATGAACTAAATATATGGTGTCAAGTCATGGAGTTAATAATTAGAATATAGGTTATGAGAAAATAGCAGGAGAGCAGAGAATGGAAAGCTGAGGGTTAATCTATGTAGAATTGGTTTAAAAAAAAAGGTTGTTTGTACATCTTTGGAACTGAATAAAAAAGGTGAAAGCATATCATGGTATTTGTAACTAGAAGAGTTGTATGGGCATGACAGTGATTGAGAAAGAAATCTAAGGTCATGTATATTACTCGAAGGAAAGCTAAAAACTGTAACATGGGACTCTATGAGATAGTAAAACCCCATGTAAAATATGTATATGGGTGATATTGGTTCACAGAGTAAAGGAGGTATTATAAATATGACATAATTTATTTAAAATACCAAAATAAGCCACATTTATTAATCTAACCAACAATCCTACCAAACATACCTTAAATATTTGGAAGAATTCAAGTCAATGTGGAGTACAGTATTTTTTCTAAAATTCTGATTTTCTTACAAAAGAAAGAGATGAGATAAAGGCTTCAAATTTGAACTTAAACTAAGCATGGATGATGTGGAAGTTTCTCTGTGTTCTCTGAAAGAAAATTTTGTTTCCTGCAGCCACAGGCTTGAGATATCTGAGAACCAGACTCAAACCCTCATTGTATGAGTGTTGTGGCCAGCTGGAAGTAACCCAAATGGCACTCTTGGGAGCACAGATAAAGAAAGTTTTATTATGCGTGGGTCCAGAGGAGAGTTCACTCTCCAAATTCTGAGCCCTGTTTTTCAATTTTCTTAAGTTTATATAGGTACACTAAGGTGGCAAATTCCTGAGCAAGTAGGCAGGCAGGGTTGCAAAGGCAGAGAAGCAAGTTTAGCTTATCTTTCTAAAAGCAGAAGGCCATTAGGGAGGAAAAGAGTCATTATATGTGTAGAGTTGTAAATTTCAATTCAAAGGAGCAGCCTGGGGTGCTTATCTTCCTGACATGGATTCCATGGAGAAAAGGGGAGGAAGGAGGGGAGAGAGGGACCAGGGACTGAGGGGAGTTTATTTTTTAAAGCTGTGGGTTTCTGCTGAGGGAGGGGTTGGGGTCCCGGCACTTCCCTCATTATTCCCCCCTTTTGATGCCTTTATAATTCTTTATTGGGCATCACTTACTATCATGGGGATTCTTCTATAGTCCCCAAGGGCTGATATTTAACATGAGGCATTACTTGGTATTTTAAGTACCATAGAATGCATGGCCCAAAAGTTGAGGAAAATCACTGAGGCTATTATTGGCATAAATGGCAAAATCCCGGAGAGGAGATACTGGATGTAATTTCCATTGGCAGATGCCTGGTATACATGGTTTAAATGGTCTTTGGCTCGTTCTTTTAACAGGGCTACTTTGTCCCTAACTATTCCTGAGGAGTTTGCACAGAAGCAGCATTCTTTGCCCAGGGCCTGATAGATCCCCCCTGAACTTGTGGTGAGCAAGTCCAATTCTCACCTGTTTTTCAAAACCACTTCTGCCAACGAGTCTATCTGGTCTTGCAACCCGTTGAGAGCTCCTGATATTACTTTGAGGTTATTTGATGTTTCCTGAGCTAGTGTTTGTAAGCCCTCCTGACCAACTGCGAGAGAAGCCCTGGCTACTGCTGCACTCCCGACTATTCCTAGTCTTAAGAGTATCAGAATTGCCTGTATTCCTCATTTGGCTCAGGAGAGCTTTCCAGGCAATTCATCTCCATACACCGAAAATGATGGTACTGGACAAGCCAGGTAGCAGATGCCCTGGCCATTCTGGGGTAGGCACTGGTAAGCATTGGTGTCACAGACCCAGATGGTGGAGTTTGCGGTACATTGGTCAGGCTCATTGAGTGGGCAGGTGGTGTTACAGTTGGCCCTTCCAAGAAGGAGGATGTTGAAGGAGAACTGGTAGTTATGTTTTTACAGTTAACCAGTTTTTCTGAGAGGTTGGTTATGCAGACTGGGAGGAACCTGGTTCCTGCTGCAGAGCTGTCATGGGCTAGGGGGGTTACATTCCATGGGACAGGTACAGGGAAGATGGCTAGACTGTAGGGTGTGCATAGCCAGCAGGAGGCAGCTATATCAGGTTGAGATTTATTTAGGAATTGGTGGAAATTTTGAACCTGGTTCAAAAGATGTTGTAGGGGGCTATTTTAACTTTGGCTTTTAGCATCTGGTTGGCTTTACTGGTATTTTTCATCAGGTTTTCTCTGGGGAATGAGTTACCGGGATCAGTTGGACCAGTAAGAGGTCTCCTGGGTGCAGCACTGATGGGCTGTATATTCCAATTCTAGTTTCAGTCCTGCCTGGGCCTTTATAAAGGTATTTTCTGATATGGTGGTTATGTTTAATAAGGTGAGTTTTATGGGGTCACAGGTTTCTATGCCACACCCTGCCGGGCTGGGGATTTTCTTTAAGAGATATGGAGAAGTCGGTGGGACTAATTTCCAAGAAGTGGTGGCACCTACCAGCAAGCTCCAGTAGTGGTAGAATGCTCTGCCTTTTGGGGAATTTTGGCAGAGGTATTTGTCATAACTCCCAAAGCTGTGACCTCTACACCCTCTCCCGGGGGCAGGTAAGGGAGCATGGGAGTATGGGGCAACCAGCAATCACCAGTAAGGATCGTGATCTCGGACTGCCCTGCAAGCATCAAATATTACAGAGGCTGAAGTTGCACCAGCTGAAAATGGGCTTGAAGTGTTCAGCATGGATTGTTTGCCCCAGCATTGACTAACTTGCAGCTGTCATAGATTTTGGGGGTGAGTATCAGCTCTTAGGGAGGGGGCAAGGAAGTAAAGGATAAGCAAGTTATGGCACAGAAGCATCCTATTATACACCAATAAGCAATTGCAATTAGGTTCTATTCACAACAGTCCAGTCTGCAGGAGCCACAGCAGCAAGTCCAACTCCAAATACCAAGGCAAGCAGGCCATATAAGCACAGAATCAACCAGGACCAGGGGTACATTCAGCCAGCGTTTGACGACGTCCGTGCTCGAGGATCCCAGGTGACTCGCACTTTCAAGGGGTGGCCGGGTACCTGTTGGGCTGTCCAGCTGTCCTGCTCTTTATCAAGATGTGCCTTCTTGACCGTGGAATGATGGATTCAAGGGATGATGCCTGCAACGTTAAGAGCAGTAGGAGTTACAAGGATCATACTACGTGGACCTATCCAGGAATGCCGAAGGGGTTCTTTTTTCCAGTCTTTGAGCCAGACTAGGTCCCCTGGTCAGTGGGTGTGCACCAGGTGTCCCAGGGGGATGAGATTCCAGGACAAGACAGTTTTATGTATTTCCACTAGAGTTTTCCCCAGCAGCTGGAGAATGGAATCTTGGCTAGCCTCCCCCAGAAGTTTGAGGTTTCTTCTGAAAGCCTAGATAATTGGGGGTGGCCACTGAAATAGAATTTCAAAGGGTGAATAGCCAGTAGGTCCTGGGGTGTACCTGACTTGGAGAAGGGTCAAGTGAAGTAAGTCTACCCAGGGGAGACCAATTTCCTGGCAGAATTTGGCTAGGGTGACTTTGAGGGTTCGATTCATGTGTTCAACTTTCCTTGAGCTCTGGGACCTGTAAGCGGTATGGAGTTTCCACTTGATTCCTAACATTTTTACTAGCCCTTGGACTATGGCAGCTATGATGGCTGGGCATTGTCACTTCCAATTGACAGTGGCAGCCTGTGTCATGGAATGATTTCTCTAAGTAAAGCCTTAATCACATCTCTTGCCTTCTCAGTGCGAATGGGAAAAGCTTAGACCCAACCTGAAAAGGTGAATATCATCACCAACAGATATTTGTACCACCGACTTGGTTTCACTTCCGTGAAGTCTACTGTGATATCTTCAAAGGGGACTGTTCCCATGTGCTGGGCACTTGCCAGAGTATGAGAGCCCTGCAAGGGGTTGTTTGTGGCACAAACTTGGCACTGGCTGCTGATGGTGGCACAGAGAGAAGTCAGCCAGGCTATGTAGTAGTATCTCTCAAGCAAGACTTCTAGTGCAGTTTTTCATAGGTGGGAGAGTTGGTGGTATCACTGGATGAGGGCATGAGTGGCTCCTTTTGGTACAAAAATCTGGTTATCTGGGAGCAGCCAAGTTCCTTTGGAGGTTCGATTTCTCCCTTCTCTTTCAGCCCACTCTTGTTCTTCCCAGATATAGCTTAGTTGATCAATCTCTTGTCCTAGGAGTGACAGCTGTGGTGTTAATTCTGGGACTCGTATTCTGTGGGTTCCTTCAGCCACTTCCCAAGCTGTTTGTCAGCTAACCTGTTTCCTTCAGTGACCATATCCATTCCTTTCTGATGTCCCCAGCAGTAGATGATGGTGACTTTGTCTGGTTTCCAGATTACTTCTAACAGTTGGGGAATTTCTTCTTTGTTTTTGATTTCCTTTCCCCCTGCAGTTAAGAGACCTCTTTCTTTATAAATTGCCCTGTGGATATGAATGGTAGCAAATGCTTACTTAGAGCCAGTGTAAATGTTTACCGCTTGCCTGGCAGCTAGCTGCAGGGCTTGGACAAGCGCCCATAGCTTTGCCCATTGCACAGACCATCCTCACGGTAGAGACACTGCTTCCACCACCTGTTCAGTAATGGTGAATGCATACCCAGCAAGCTTTTCCCCATTTTTAACAAGACTGCTCTCATCTGTAAATACTGTCTGACCTGGGGAAGAGATCAGACACTATTTTCCTCTGGCAAAAAGGTGACAGGGTTTAGACTGTACACTATATCTATTGTCACCCTGGGGTTTTCACAGAGTAAATCTTGATAATATGAAAGCCAGGGATTCAATATTCACCGATACCCATGTGAGTTCATTAAGGCAGTGACTGTGTGTAGCACCATAATGTGAATTGCCTGTCTGAGGGTTAATTTGTCAGTTTCTTTGACAAGGGTCATGGTTGCTGCCAAGGCTTTTAGGCAGGGTAGCCAAGCTGCAGCCATGGAGTCCAGCTGCTTAGAGAGGTGAACAATAGGTCTTTGCCAGGGGCTGACTGTTTGTGTGAGTAGCCCCAATGCTACTCTGTTCTTTTCATGCACAAACAGGTTAAAGTTTTGAGTTACATCTGAGAGCCCCAAGGCAGGGGCTAGACCGAGTTATCTTTTGACGTTTTGAAAGGCCCCCTCTTGAGCTTCTCCCCATGCAAGAGGCTCTTTTTCTAGACCCACCAAAACTTTGTAAAGGGGCTTGGCCATGGCTGCAAGCCCAGGAATCCAGATGCGGCAGAACCCTGCAGACCCAAGGAACTCATGAAGCTTTCTTAGTGTGGTGGGGTTAGGGATGGTGCAGATCACTTTCTTTCATTGAGGTCCAAGCTTCTGGTGCCCTTGTGTGATGCTGAACCCCAGATACTCGACCTGCTGTTTAAGGATCTCGGCCTTTCTTCCAAGACATTTTGTAACCAGTCTGTTTTAGAAGTTGTAGGAGAGTCTGGGTCTCTCTACAGCAATCCTCTTCTTTCTCACTGGCATGTAGGAGGTCATCTACGTATTGTAAGAGAGCACACCTGCAGTCTTCCCGGGGTTAGGTGGCCAAATCTGCTGCCAAGGCTACCCTGAAAAGGGTAGGGGAGTTTTTGAAGTCCTGCAGGAGCCGGGTCCATGTTAGCTGAGTTTTCTGCCGAGTGATGGGATCTTCCCATTCAAAGACAAACAGAGGCTGGCTCAGGGGGGCCAGCTGCTGGAAGAATAAGGCATCTTTCAGCTCCAGGCAAATGAACCAGGCAACTTCAGGCAGCAGCTGTCCTAACAAGGTGTATGGGTTGAAAACCACCTGATGTAAGGTGAGAGTGGCATTATTAATGGCTTGTAAATCCTGCACTGGTCCATATCTGGTCCCATATGGCTTTTTTACTGGCTCCGAGATCACCATTGGCTGCACCCATCAGCCCCAAGCCAGAGGCACAATGGGCCTGTGCAGTTGGGTTTCTCAGTCAGGGAACCAAATGTTGCGGTCAGCCAGAAGTAACCCAAGTGGCACACTTGGGAGCATGGATAAAGAAAGTTTCATTGCACACGAGCCCAGAGGAGAGTTCACTCTCCAAATTGTAAGCCCTGTTTTCTGATTTTCATAAATTTATATAGGCACACTAAGTGGGCAAATTCCTGAGCAAGCAGGCAGGTAGGGTTACAAAGACAGAGAAGCAAGGTTAGCTTATCTTTCTAAAAGCAGAAGGCCTTTAGGGAGGAAAAGAGTCATTATCTGTATAGAGTTATCAATTTCAATCCAAAGAGGCAGCCTGGGTGCTTATCTTCCTGACATGGATTCCATGGAGAAAAGGCAGGAAGGAGGGGAGAGAGGGAACAGGGACCAAGGGGAAGTTTATTTTTTAAAGCTGTACATTTCTGTTAAGGGTGGGGTTGGGGTCCCGACACTTTCCTCATCATGAGTAGCAGAGGTACAAAGGAAACTAAAATCTCAACCCCACAGGGTATCTTCAGTTACAGTGAAGGCATTGATTGGAAAGGAGTGGAACCCAGAGGATTGAGGTGGAGACATATGGGATGATGGTAATATTGGCAGAGACATTTGAACCCTAAATACTGCAGAGACTTTAATATATATAAAAATGTGATGGCCTGTACAGCAGAGACACACTTTGCCAACCTTGTATCAACCAGCCTCCAGCCTGCCCCCAGGGAGTCTGGGCCTCCTTCCAGCCCTGAGGGGTCACCAGCCAAACTAAAGCCAGCATTGCCCAGCTTCTGGTATGCGTCAGGGTGTCTGGGCCTTCTACCAGCCCTGTGCCAGGTGCAAAACTCCAGCATGCACTGCCCAACCTCCACCTTGCCCTGAGGAATCTACCTTTCAACACCTTCCTGAAGAGATAAATCCTGTCTCACCAGGAAAAAAATACAAAGGAATGCCTGTAGGTCAATAGCTTGCAAGACATTTTGAATCCTTCTCTTTATCTAGCCCCACCACCCCTCTTCTCTTTGAGTCCTAGTACTAGACCAAAATCATAAAAAGCCCCCAAAGGTGAAAGACAAAGTGTGACCCATGAGGAAGTGTGCTTTAGTCTGAAAGAACAGCATGAGTTTTCCAACTTATATAGACAGAAATGAGGGGAATATATGTGGGAATGGATTCTAAGGTATGGGATAATGATGAAAGGAATATAAAGTTGGATCATGTTGAATTTATTGATATGGGTCCACTAAGCAGAAATTCTGGATTCAATGCTGTAGCTCAAGGGGTTACAAAGGGCTCTAATAGTTTGTTTGGGTGGCTGACTGAAACATGGACCAAAAGATGGCCTAGTATGTCTGAGGTTGAGATGCCTGATTTGCCATGGTATTCAGTAGAGAGATTCAAAGGTTAGAGAGATTGGGATGCTAGAATGGATTTACCATTTGAGAACTGCACACTCACCCCAGTAATGGCCAGAGGACACACCTTTAATCAGGTCAGTGAGGAATAAATTTGTAAGACTAAGCCCATCTTCCCTGCAGAGCTCTGTGTTTGCTCTTCTCTGTAGTACAGATATTATTGTAGGGAGGGCTGTAATGGAATTAGAATCCTTAAACATTATGGGGATGATTGCAACCTTGGGCCAGTAAAAGTCAAGTATCCACAGTTAATCACCAAAGACATGGTGGGTGTTGCTACTGCAATGACAGGCAGATTCAAAGCAGCACTCAAAATAGTCTGAGTCACATAAAGTTATGGCATTGGCTAATAGGTCATTAGCTACCTCTCAGTGAAACAATGGGCAGTCTACTAAAATTCTTCTGGATCTATATAAGTAGAAGAGTTCCAGGCCAATTGAACAAAACCCTAACTCAAATTACAGATGCAGAGAATCATGGTCCCTTAATCAATTCCCATACTTAAGACAGTTTACAGACCCAGAGCCCCTTGAATGAGGAGAAGGCCAGGTGCCCTTGGGGTGGGATCTGGTTAAAGTGCCAAAAATTTATACTGTTAATATACTTCTCTCCTTTCCCCAAGGAGACCTATCGCATTCCACCAGAGTAATTGTGCATTAGGGAAAAGGAAATGATCAGACATTTCAGGAATTATTAGTCACTGGCTAATAAGTGATATTAATCCCAGGAAACCCAAAATGTCACTGTGATCCACCAGTCAAAGTAGGGACTTATGGAGGTCAAGTGATTGATGGAGTTTTAGCTCAGATCCATCTCACAGTGCATCCAGTGGGTCCCTGGTCCCACACTGTAGTTATTTCCCCAGTTCTAGAATGCATAATTGGAATAGGCATACTCAGTAACTGGCAGAATCCCCACATTGGATCCGTGACTTGTGGAGTGAGGGCTGTTATGATAGGAAAGGCCAAATGGAAACCGCCAGAACTGTTTCTACCTTGCAAAATGGTAAATAAAAATTAATACTGGATTCCTGGAGGAATTACAGTGATTAGTGCCATTATCAATGATCTGAAGGATGTATGGATGGTGATTCCTACCAAATCCCCATTCAACTTTCCTTTTTGGCCTGTGTAGAAAACAGAAAGCTCTTTTAAGATGACTGTAGATAACCAGGTGATGACTCCAATTGCAGCTGCTGTCCCAGATGTGGTATCATTGCTTGAGAAAATCAACACATCCCCCTGGTACTGGTATGCAGTTCAATTGATCTGGCAAATGCTTTTTTTCTCAATTGCCATTAGCAAGGACCACCAGAAACAGTTTGCTTTCAGCAGGCAAGGCCAGCAGTATACCTTCTCTCTACTGCCCCATGTATATATCAACTCTCCAGACCTGTGTTATAATATTGACCACAGAGACCTTGATTGTCTCTCCCTCCCACAAGACATCACATTGGTCCATTATATTGATAATATGTTGATAGGTCCTAGTGAGCAAGAAGTAGGAAAGACTAGAATTATTGATAAGACATTTCTATGAGGAGAATGGGAGATAAATCCAACAAAAATGCAGGGGACTTTCACCTCTGTGTAATTTCTAGGTGTGGGGCATGTCAAGATACCCCTTCTAAAGTAAGGGATAAGCTGTTACATCTGTGCTACTCTGGCCCATTTTCAGAGTGACCAGAAAAGCTGCTATTTTTTATTAGGGACCAGAAAAAGAGAAGGCTTTGTGACAGGTCCAGACTGCTGTGCATCCTGCACTACCACTTGGGCCATAGGAACCAGCAGATCCAATGATGCTGGAAGTTTCAGTGGAAAATAGATATGGTTTCTGGAGCCTTTAGGAGGCCCCTATTGGAGAGTCACAATGCAGACCCTTAGGATTTTGGAGCAAAGCCCTGCCATCCTCTACAGACAACTACTCTCCTTTTGAGAAACAGCTTTTGGCCCACTCCTGGGCCTTAGTAGAGACTGAACTCTTAACCACGGGCCATCAGATTACCATGAGAAGTGAGTTGCCTATCATGAGCTAGGTATTGTCTGACCCACAAAACCATAAAGTTGGGTGAGCACAGCAGCACTCCATAATAAAGTGGAGGTGGTAAAATGAGATAAGGCTCAAGCGGTCCTGAAGGCCTAACTAAGTTACATGAGGAAGTAGCCCAAATGCCCATGGTCACCACTCCTGCCATGTTACCTTCTCTTTCCCAGCCCACAGCTTTGGCCTCTTGGGGAGTCCCTTACAACCAGTTGACTGAGGAAGAGAAAACTCTGGCCTAGTTTACAGATGGTTCTGCACAATATGCAGGTACCACCCAAAAGTGGGTAGCTTCCAGCCCTTTTCTGGGACTTCCCTGAAGAACAACGGTGAAGGCAAATCCTCCCAGTGGGCAGACGTTCGAGCACTGCACCTGGTTGTCCATTTTTCTCGGAAGAAGAAATGGCCAGAAGTGTATTTGTACATTGATTCATGGGCTCTTGCCAATGGTTTGGCTTGATGGTCAAGGACTTGAAAGGAACATGATTGTGAAATTGGTGACAAAGAGGTCTGGGGAAGAGGTATGTGAACAGACCTTTTTGAGTTGGAAAAAACATGAAAATATTTGTGACCCATGTGAATGCTTAACAGAGGGTATCTTCGGCAGAGAAATATTTTAATAATCAAGTGGATAAGATGACCTACTCTCTAGTTAATATGCAACCTCTTTCCCCAGCAACTCCTGCCATTGCCCAATGGGTTTATGAAAAAGTGGCCATGGAGGTAGGGATAGAGGTTATGCATGGGCTCAGCAACATGGTCTTCCCCTCCACAACACCAACCTGGTTACAGACACTGCTGAGTGCCCAATCTGCTAGCAGCAGAGACCCACACTCAGCCCCTGATATGGTGCCATTCCCTGATGTGATCAGCATGCTACTTGTTGGCAGGTTGATTACATTGGATGACTTCCACCATGGAAAGGCAATGATTTGTTTTAACTGGAATAGACACATAATCCGTTTATGGGTTTGCATTTCCTGCATGTAGTGCTTCTACCAAAACTACCATCCATGGGCTTACTGAATGTCTTATCTACCACCATGGCATTCCACACAGCATTGATTCTGATCAAGGAACCCATTTCACAGTAAATGATATGTGGGAATGGGCACATTCCCATGGAATTCACTGGTCTTACCATGTTACCCATCACCCTGAAGCACCTGGATTGATAGAATGGTGCAATTACAGAACCAACTAGGTGGCTATACCTTGCAGGGCTGGGGCAATGTTCTCCAGGAGGCTGTGTATGCTCAACATCCACTCTATGGTGCTGTTTGTCCCATAGCCAGAATTCATGGGTCCAGGAATCAAGTGGTAGAAAAGAGAGTGGCACCACTCACTACTACCCCTACTGGCACACTAGGAGAATGTTTGCTTCCTGTCCCTGCAACCTTAAGATCTGCTGGTCTACAGGTCTTAGTTCCAAAAGGAAGAGTGCTGCCACCAGGGAACACAACAATGATTCCGTTGAACTGGAAGTTAAGACTGTCAAATGGCCACTTTGGTTCCTCTTACCTCTGAATCAACAGGCAAAGGACTGTATTACTGCCTGGCTGGGGATGACTGATCCTGACTATCAAGGGGAAATAGGACTGCATCTCCATAATAAGGGTAAAGAAAACTTTGCCTGGAATACAAGAGATGCTCTAGTGTGTCTCTTTGTACTGTTATGCCCTTTGATTAAGTCAATGGAAAATTGCAACAACCCAATCCAAGCAAGACTAATGGCCCAGTTCTTCAGGTATCAAAGTTTGGATCGCCCCACCAGTCAAAGAACCATGGCTAGCTGAAGTGCTTGCTGAAGATAATAGGAACATGGAATGGGTAGTGGAAGAAGGTAGTGATAAATATGAACTTTGGCCATGTGACCAGTTACAAAAACAAGGACTGTAATAGTCATGAATCTTCCTTGTTTCATTATGGATATGATTGTATATGTACATGAAATGAATTTCTTTCATGTACCTTTCTTCCCCAACCTTTTCCCTTAACATATGACAAGTTTTATTAGTTTTATGAAATAATATTTAAGGTTGTCAAGTTTAAGAGTTAATATTACTCAAGGACTTGTACCCATTTCTGTAGGGAATTAATAGATTTCCAGTTGTACACAGAAGAGTTGAACGTTGTTAGGCAGAATATATATATATATAAAAGCATTTCTGTTATTGTTTTCACCTAGAGACTAAATATGGTTTAAAGTAATGTGTATGGCTGACAAGTTGACAAGAGGTGGGCTGTGATGGTTAAGCTAATGTGTCAACTCAGCCAGGGAATTGTGCCCAGTCATTTAGTCAAGCAAGCACTGGGCTAATTGTAACACAAGGACTTTTATGGGCTTTAGTCTTCAGTGAGTTTACTGCATAGATGGCTGATTACATCTATGTTCAACCACGGAAATTACCCTAAGCATCAGGAATGAGTGATGTTGTATCCAATTAATTGAATGCCTTAAAAGGGGAAATGATTTCAGCACTCAGAGAGAATTTCCCAGCTCATCTTTGGACAGTGAACTTCTCCTGGAAACTCATCAAGGACCTTCATTGGACTTTCATCAGAGCCCCTGGTTTGCAGCCTTCCTGTGGAATCTGGATTGTGCATCTCCGGGGTCACATGAAAGAACCTTAGAAAATCTCATGCTATTTACAGATATCTCCTGTTGATTCTGTTCCCTAGAGAACACTGACTTATATACCACGTTACTCCCTTTCTTTCACATAACAGGTTCACAATGTTGACTCTCTTTATATGTGTCTCTTCATTCTTTCTGTGTTATCACTTTATATAAGATCCACTAAGAAAATAGAGACACAAGCTCGTTCATGCCTTAGTCCAAGCAAAAGCTCTTAAGTAATCTACTCAATTGATCTAATTGAAGTCCCTTAATTGAATTTAATGCAATCAAGGGGCCCCACACCCAAAGGAATGGATTAGTGCAAAATAATATTTTCTGGGATTCACAAAATTGAATCCATCATATCCTGCTTTAAAAATTTCTGGGGAAAAAAAAAGTTTCTGGGTATATACCTAAAAGTGGGTCTGCCAAGTCATAAGGTCAATCTATCCTTACCTTTTGAGGAACTGCCGAACAGTCTTCTACAATACCTGAACCATTTTACATTTCCAGCAGGCAAAGGAAGAGTGTCCCAATTTATCTTCATCCTATACAATATTTGTAATTTCCTGTTGCTTATAATTTTAATAGTAGCCATTCTAGTGGGTATTAAATGGTAACTCATGGTGGTTATTTGCATTTCTCAAAAAGCTAATAATGTTGGTCATCATTTCATGTGCTTTTTGGCCATTTTTAAATCTTCTTTGAAGACATTTCTATTCAAGTTTGATGCCCATTTTTCAAATCGGTTGCTTGTCTTTTTTTTTTTTTTTTTTTTTTTTTTTTTTTTTTTTTTTTTTTTTTTGCTTGCTTGTCTTTTTATTATTGAGATGAAGGATTTCTTTACAAACTGTGGATAGTAAACTCATATCAGCTGTGTGGCTTCCAAATGTTTCTCCATTGAGTAGGTTGTCTATTCACTGTCATGATAAAATCCTTTGATGCACAAAAGATTTTACATTCAATGCACAAGCAACAAAAGAATAGTTAAATCAGACTTCATCAAAATTAAAAACATTAATTGAGAAATTAATTAAGAAACCCTTGACTAAAACAAGGTCCTGAAGATGTTGCTGTAGCAGTTTGATATTGTTTATGAATTCCAAAAATAGGTATTGGATTATGTTTATAAACTGATCTATTCCTCTGGCCATATTGGATTGTCTTAACTTCAGAGGTTTCACTTTTACTTGATTAAATTATCATTAGGGCTTTGATTGGGCCACATCAGCAGGATGTCAAGTCCCTGCCCCTTTGGTGGGTGAGGACTCACAGTGAAAATGACATGGCAGAGGAGAGAGTGGGAGTTTTGATGTTGGAGCCACAGGAAATAAATACACTTAGAAGAAGAACTCAGAGAAGCAGATACACGAGGAAAGAAAGAAGGCTCACTAGACACAACAGAGACCCTGGGTAGAGATATGAGCCATTCACCTGAGAGTTTACAACTGGCCTTGTGGAGAGAGCAGAGCAGCTGAGCTGGAGAGAAATAAGCACCAGGGAGAGAGATGAGCCCTCTAACCTACAGCTGAGAATGGAAGGAGCTGGGAACATAGAGCCTTAGAAGGAAGAAGAAGGCTGAATCATTGTAGAGACTTGCAGTCATCTTGCTCCAACATGTGGCAATAGATTTTGGTAAGAGAATAACTTATACTTTATGGCCTTGTGACTGTAAGCTTCTATCCCAAATAAATACCCTTTATAAAAGCTAACAGATTTCTGGTACTTTGCATCAGCATCCCTTTGGCTATTACAGTTGCCCTAAGTTGTATTCTTGGAGTTTGATAATTCCAGCTCTTATATTTAGGTCTTTGATCCATATACATTTTTGTATATGGTGTGAGACAGGGGTCCCCATTCATATTCTGCATATGGAGATCTAGTTTTCCCAGATTCATTTGTTGACCAGTCTATTCTTTTATAATTAAATGCACTCACCACCCTTGTCAAATATCACTTGGCCATAAATATGAGGGTTGAAGTTTTAATTCTCAATTTTATTTCAGTGGTCTTTGTGATAGTTTGAGAATGGATGTATGCCAGAGAATCATATTCTTAAAGCTACTCTATTCCTGTGGTTGTGAACTTGCTTTGAGTAGGACATTTTTATTAGGTAACTTCAAGTAAAGTTTAGTTCAGGCAGGATCTCAATCCTATTACTGGACTCCTTTATAAATGGGACAAATACAAACAGAGAGACAGGGAAGATATTTAAGCCAGAAGCTGAAAGCAAGAAAACACAGAAGAGAAGAGAGATACCAGTAGACACTGCCATGAACCTTGCCATGTGCCTTGCCACATGACAAAGAAGTCCAGGATCACTGGCAGCCTGTAATGAGGGAAAATGTATGAACTCATGATGCCTAATATTAGTCAGCCAAAGGGGTGTTGATGCAAAGTACAAGAAATCTGTTAGCTTTCATAAAGGGGAAGGAGCTTATAATTGCCAGGGCATAAAGCATAAGTTACCTCCCTCACCAAAGTATATTGCCACGTGTTGGGGCAAGATGACTGTCAACATCTGCCAGAGTTCAGGCTTGCTGGATTCCTCTCTTCCCAGAACCTGCTTCTCTCTAGGCTCAGCTTTTCTGTTATCTCCACAAAGCCAGCTGTAGACTATCAGGCAAATGGCTTATTTCACTTCTCAGGGCCTTTTCTCTTTCCTCACGACCAAGCTCCTTTGTGTGCTTACTTCCCCGGGGATACAACTCAAAAACCCCAACTTTCTCTTCTGCCATATTGTTTTCTCCATGAGTCCCCAACCACTAAGGGAGCTGGGACTCAAAATCCTACTGATGTGGCCCAGTAATTGCTTTAATCATTATTTAATCAAGTAAAACTAAAATCTCTGTATCCAATACACTCTAATATGCACAGAGAAAAATACCAGTTAACAAACATAATCCAATATTTCTTTTTGGAATTCATCAATAATATTGAACTGCTACACTCCACCCTCTCAATTCCAAAAAGACATTACGATATTCAAAAAATTAAATCAATATCAATGCTGAATACAAAATCATATCACAGTAAGTTTAAAGAAATACAGTTTGTCTTGGGCAAATTCCCATCTGCTGTAGACCTCTGAAATTTACAAAATAATTTATCTGCTTCTAATACACAAATGGACAGACAGAGGATAAACATTTTCATTACCATAAGGAGAATTTGTGATGGAAACATGAGTCACAGGTCCTCTACAGTTCAGCAAACCTGCAGGGCATCCTCCATTCAATTTCAAATTCTGAGGGTCATTCTTAAGGTGATGTTTTCTTCTCCTTGGGGCCACATGTGGGCCCAAACTTTCTACAAGCTTGTCCAATGGCCATTTTCTTGGTTCCACCATCATCAAGCATCTGGATGTTGAACAAGCTCCAGATCTCACCCTCAAGGAGCATTGGGGTGATTGCCACACCTTACTCAAGCTTTGGGTTAGAGCCTTAACCCACAAAGTACAATGAAGAGAAGACAACATCCTCCTTAACCTTTGGCATACAGGCTCAACCCTCTCAGAGCAATGAGTTGACTGCTGGGCCTTCCCAAATCCATGGGGAAAAAGCCTGCCCCTCTCAGACCTATGGGTCATTGACCTCAACCTCCCTAATCCTTGAAGATTGTGCTCCACCCTCTCTGCACCCTGTGGAGGCAAAACTTTCACAGAACATTGGGTGGGAACATCCACCCTCTTCATCTACCTAGGCAAACTCACCCATTCTGTACACATGGATGGGGTTCCTCTCTTGGCCCAAGGTGATGTCTCTTTTTTTAAAAAATATTTTTTTTTATTTTTAAAAGATACATAGATTACATAAAATGTTACATTAAAAATATAAGGAATTCCCATATGCCCCATTCCCCACACCTCCAACTTTTCCCCACATTAACAATTTCTTTCATTAGTGTAGTACATTCATTGCAATTGATGAACACATTTTGGAGCATTGCCACTAAGCATGGATTATAGTTTACATTATAGTTTACACTCCCTCCCACTCAATTCTGTAGGTTATGGCAAGATATACAATGACCTGTATCTGTCATTGCAATGTCACATAGGTCAATTCCAAGTCCTGAAAATGCCCCCATATTGCACCTCTTTTTCCCTCTCCCTGACTACAGCACCTCAAGTGACCACTGTCTCCACTTCAATGATATAATTTCTTCCATTGTTATAATCACAAGTTCATAGTAGATTTCCAGTAAGTCTACCCTAATCCATATTTTATTCCCCAATCCTGAGGATTCTGGGATGGTGATGCCCACTCTGCCTCTAGTTGAGAGGGAGCTTTATTCCCAAATGGCAGATGGATGGGACTCTCTTGCTTGCATTTGTAGACTCTCTCAGTTACTTGGTGTGGTAGTTGTCCATCCTCACCTCCTTGTTAGTTGTCCTGGATGAGTCCAATGAACTGGAGAATAGGTGTAGCAACTGCCAAGGTGATGTCTTAATTCCTGATCTCAGCTTTGATTGTTTTCCTCTTAAAGCTGTTTTTCCTTTAGTCTCTCCTTTCCATGTCCCCTTTAGTCCAAGCTGACAGTGGTTTTGTTCATACTGCTCTCTCAAAAAACTTGTTGGTTTAGCATGCAAGAAGCAGGGGTCCAAACCCTCAGGCAGTAAGACTTTGCATAAGTCTTTCCAAGATAACTTCACCTTCAATCCTGATTTCCAACTTCCGAGTTTAGTTATGTCCTCCAATAGGGCACTATCATCTGGGATCTTGAGTTCAAAATGCTTGGACTTTCCAGAATCAGTTTCTCTTTGTAACAATACTGTGGTTTTTTATTATTATGAATTTATAATAAGTTTTTAGATTGGACAGTGTATTTCTTCCAACTTCATACTTCCTTTTCAAGATGGCTTTGACTATTAGGAATGCCTTACCATTGCATATAATATGATGACTGGTTTTCCATTTCTGCAAAGAAGGCTGTTGAAAATTTGATTGGGATTGTGTTTAATCTGTAAGTCCTCTTGAGTAGCATTGCCATTTCAAGAATATTTAGTTTTCCTCTCTATGAACATGCAAATCCTTCCATTCTTTTAGGTCTTTGACTATTTTTATCAATATATTTTTGTTTTCTGTTTACACATCCTTTATATCTTTTGTTAGATTGATTTCTAGGTATTTTATTATTTAAGTTGTTATTGTAAATGGATTTTTCTTGATTTCTTCTTTAGATTAATTACTCATGCATGAGAAACTACTGCATGTTTTGCTTTTGTACCATGCTATATTGCTGAATTCATGTATTACCTCTAGGAGCTTTGTTGTGGATTTTTCATGATTTTCTATGTATAGGACCATACAATATGCAAACAGAGAAACTTTTATTTTTTTCTTTTCCAAGTTGAATGTCTTTTATTTCTTTTACTTGCCTAATTCCTCCCAGTGCAATGGTGAATGACAGTGGGGACAGTGGGTATCCATTTGTTGTTCAGATCTTAGATGGAAAGTTTTCAATCTATTACCATTGAGTATGTTA
>JAKSZT010022231.1:1649396-1663469 GCA_026826555.1 Tolypeutes matacus
TCTTGCATTATCGGTTAATTCCCTGAGACCATACTGGATTTTTTCTATCTTTTTGTCTATCTTTTCTACAATCTCTTTGATTTCAACTGTATTGTCTTCCATATCACTAATTCTTTCCTCTGCCTGTTCAATTCTGCTGCCATGTGAGTCCAGCGTCTTTTTCATTTCTTGACCTGTGTCTTTGTTCGCCATCATATCCATCACCTTTTTAGGTGTGTTAGCTATTTCTTCAGTATGTTCTCCCAGTGTCTTCTTTATATCCTTAATCTCTTCCTTCAGTTCTTTAAGTTGGTCCATGATATTTGTTTGGATAGCTTTGATTAGATGTTCGATGTACTGCATTGCTTCCTGGTTTTTATTTTGTGCACTGGACTGCTCCATGTTTTCCAGTTTTTCAGAGTCATTTGTATTTTTCTGTTGCCCTCTGGTCATCATATTATCTTGATGGGTTTGTTCAGTTGATTAGCTTTTCTCTATGCTCTAGAATTTTATTTAGCTTTTGGTTCTGCGTGTGAGTTAAGTTTTCTCTTTGGCAGTTTTTCTTCTTATTTTATTTCCTTACTTCTTTCTATGTTCCCTTGAAGGCAAAAGGTTAGGGCCAGAGGAATCAAAAGATGTAAGGAAGGCAGAAGGATAATAGAAATATTGATAAAAGTTAGAAGAGGGGCAAAATGAGACTTAATGAGATGAATATTTAACTTGAGTAGGCAGTATAGAGTACTAGGAAAAAATATGGAGTTCCTACAGTGGACTGGGAAAACAAATGGAGGAATATATATATATAGTGATTTAGAAGGCTAGACTTATGAGGAGGTAGAGAAATAGTAGAGAAAGGTCTGAAAGGAAAAAGTTAATAGTAATAAAAAAAGAAAAGAAAAAAGAAGAAGAAAACAAAATAGATGGGATAGAAATTGGCACCCTTAAGTTGTGGGCCTATGAAAAAATGTTGTCTCTAAGAGCCACAACAGAAAACAGAAGGCAGAAACATGCAGGAAGGATAAGCGATAGTTTGTAATACAGAATCAATATATACAGCGAGTGGGAAATTACTGAATAAGAAGCCCAGCAAATAAGCTACCAGCTGGCAGCACCTATTTAAAAAGAAAAATAGAAGGAAAATGTCCCGGCCCACGGGACATCAACAAGGACCCGTAACCTGCCGAGAAAGAATGGTGGGACAAGAGACGCGAAGAATGACAGCAAGACAGTGTTCTGATCAAGCTGCAAATTTTATTTGAGGGAGCAGGGCTTATATGCTGTTTGGAGAGAGGAAGTGAGTCAGGGTCGGGTGGCGCTCCGGGATTGGAGGGTGTTATCGCTGGAGTAGTGGGCAGATCTTACTTTCGCGCCCTGCGCCTGCGTACTTGTTGCATTCACCTGGGCAGTGGCGGGAACCGGAGAACAAAGGAGCAAGGAGGAAGAAGAACAAGGAAGTGACAAAGCAGATTTTGTGTCTGCGCCATGTTGTGGCGTTCGCCATGTTGCGCCATGTGACCACAGGTTGCTATTGCTTAGGTTGTTGGCACCTCTCTTGGCAGACTCCAGTGACGGCTCCCAACAGGAAAAAGGAAGGGGGGAGGAAAATGGGAATAATAGCAATAGACCAGAAAGTAACAGAGAGAAACCAAAGATCCACCCAGGCAAGCAGTCAAACAGAGCTAAGGGGGGTCAATGATTCCCCTAGGGTCCACGTGGATCCTTCCTGCCTACTTGTGTTTATCAATGAATTTCCCCGCAGGGTTCTATATGCAGGTCCTGAAGCAGCTTTTAGCTATTAAACTAAATTAAAAAGAATTTATTTTTCATTTGTTGAGGTGACCTCACTTTTTTTTTTTTTTTTTTTTTTTAGCCAAATGCAGGACCCAAAATAATTCCTCTTCTAGACCAACCCCCTTATGGAAGGGACCCTAGCTGGGCCCGTGGAAATTAATCAAGCATGTCCCACTTTCCGGACTCCCCAGGTTAGCTGAAACTCTGATGTTAGTCAGTGAAGAGTGCTAAAGATGGCGGATTCCGCCCCGTCTTGGCCGAGCTCCAGCATCACCGGGCTGCTCAGTAAATCAGTTTGAGTGCAGATTCGCGTCTGCTCTCAGCCTAATGCTGCTTCAGGTCGGCTTATCTGCTCCCCAAAGCTATGGGGCGGTACAGGCAGCCAGATCGATGTCTAAAAATATAAAATACCCTTTCTTGTCTTCCAACCGAACCCTCCCTTCTTTGGGAAGTGTCCCTTCCTCCTGGCTCCGCAGCGGCCCGGGTCTTATCCCTGGGTGCCTAGGGAAATCAGCTGCGTTTCCCGACCAAAATCCCCCCTCTGGTTCACTGGGTGCTGACTAGCTCGTTTGCTCTGTTCACACAAGGTCCAAGGGGCGCCAGGCAGCCAGCTCCCCAGAAAATAAAACTTTTCGCCCCGCCTGCGGCTCCAAATGGCCGTTTTATTTTTTTTTTCCGTAACTGTGGGGCTCAGCCGCCTGTGCCAACCTCCACCGGCAGCCTCAAAACTCACGAATCTCCACCGTTTGGTCCAGGCCGCCGATCCACGCAGATAGATGTCCCAAGCTTCTCACTCTATGCTTGCACAGCACAGACCCCCGGGCAGGACCCCATCCCCAATCCGCCTTGCTCTGGGAGCTTGCAGTGTGCACCCTCCTACACCAACGCCATCTTGCCCCCGCAAACTTTTAATCTTAACCCTAAAATTTTTCAACATAGCAGTGATTTTCATTTTATAAATCCTAATATTTGCATTGAGTAAAATAATTACTTAAATTTATACTGTCACATTAAAAAATAGGTACATAACCACTGATCTCCTTCACTAACCACAGCTTTTTCAGAATCTCCTTTTGTCTTCAGTTTTCAGTGAATTCAGGTTACTGAATTCGGTAATGAAAAGAAATTTAATTTTGAATAATATTTTACATCATTTCATCAAAATGGGAATGGCTTCAAACAATTATCCTAACTTTTTCCTGAATAAAACTTTCTACTCATGACTCTATTTACAGCCTCCTTTATCTGCTTGTTTCTAAGACTATAGATTATAGGGTTCAAGAAAGGAGGGACTATAGACTAGAACACAGAGGTGACCATGTCTGAATAGTGGGTGAGCTGGAGGTTGGCTTCATATACACAGCAGCAATTGAGCTGATAAAGACAATCACCACGAAGATGTGAGGAACACAGGTGGAAAAGACCTTTCCTTGCTCTCCCCTAGTTGGAAACTTGAGCACAGTAGAAAATATGTGAATATAAGATTTGATGATGAAGGCAAAGCAGCCACCACCCAAAATCACCACAGAGATAACAATTAAAATTTCATTGCTGAAGGTGTCACAGCAGGGGAGCTTCAGTAAGGAGGGCATGTCAGAGGGCATGTCACAGAAGAACTGATGGACCACATTGGACTGACAGAAGGGCAGCCAGAATGTGTTTCCAGTGTGGAATGCAGAGTAAATCATATCAGTGAGTACTGAGGCCAAAGTCATCTGGACACAGACATGAGGGTTCATGACCACAGGGTAGTGGAAAGGCTGGCAGATGGCCACATAGTGGTCACGGGCCATGATGGTTAGGAACAGCAGCTCTACTGTAGCAAATGCAATCATGAGGAAGATCTGAGCTGCACATCCAGCCATGGAGATTGCTGTGTTGTCAAGCAGGAAGATGACACATGCCTTGGGGACTGTGACAGAAATGTAGCACATGTCCAAGACAGAGAGATTCCTAAGAAAGAAATACATGGGGGTGTGAAGAGTCTGTTCAAGCCTGATTACTGTGACAATGAAAAGGTTTCCCAAAAGTGTTGCCAAGTACATCAGTAGTAATAGCATGGCATGTAAGACTCTGAGCTCCCACATATCAGAAAATCTTGTAAGCAGGAATTCAGTCACTGTGGTAGAGATGGGCATCTAAGGAAAATTGGCCTTGGTCATGGAAAGACAGACAAAAATTCCTTTTTAAAAAAACATAAAAAATCAACATGGAGAATTAATTAGTGTAAACATATTCATTGTTTCACCTTGGCTCAGTTTTAGTCTCTCTAGTTTGTTTTTGTTTAGTAGCATATAACATAATGATGCTCATGTTCTTTAGTATCCCTCCTTGTGACACTTATTTAATGGTAGGGGTAGCAGTAAAATGTAATCTTTAAGAGCTTATGCCTATGTTTGCATATATATGTTTTATCACTTACTATTATAAAATGAATCTATTAGAAGTTAAAGGATTGTGTGGAAGGTTAAAATATTTCATATAGATAATTTCTTTGCATCCTTGTGTCATTAGGAATATTCCCAGAATGTTAATATTTATGACTGTATGATGACAAAACAGAATCTGAGTAGAGATAGGAGGGTACTATTTATTCAAAGCCTCTCAGAATTTTATAATCAGATTTTAATCCATTCCCTGGCCACCAGGTAGAAAATTGTTTTACTCTTCACATTACCAGCTATGGCTTTCGCTACTGATTTCATTTGAAAATTAACCCTTAAAATGTCCTCTCTCTGATGACCACATATTCACTGGCTATACACAATCTTCCTAGCATCTCCCTCCCTCTTTCTTTCTCTCCTCCCTCTTTTTATATATACACCTTTATCTTTACATTTTATTCTTCAACATATCTTTGTCAATTCTTAGTAGTTTCTTAAATGCTTTCTGGCTTCATTATGTTTCCTCAATATCCTTGAAAAAATAATCAACCAAGTGAATTATATTACCAGCTTTCACTTATTTATTATTTCTTTTATAGTTTACATTATTCACATGTTATACACTTCACTTCTCATTGTAACTCCAAAAATTGGGAACTAAAACATGCAAAAAAAGAGTAGGTAAATGAAAGGTCAAGTTCACTTATTAAATGATGTAAATGTAAGTGGAAGAGTGGATGTTAAATGTCAGATTTGTCTGCTCAGATAGTGCATTGCCACAAGGAGCATTTTCTCCAGCATAATTCCTGATTCTACTGAGATTCAATGTTTCCCACCACACCAATACAAAATCCTCACTCAGGTGCAGTGTTCACTAGTATGGCAATATTCAAACCTTTGGATCCTCTATTAAATCACAATGATCCAGAGCTGAAATTTCTCTCCACCGTTTACCTACATATAGATTACTGGGTGGTCTGTGAGAACTGTTCAAAACTAGATTGCTTCATATTTTAATATTCTTGGATTTACCCAACATTATGTGATCACTTCAACTCTGAGTTATTTATTATGATTTGGCTCTCAAATAATTTAGAAGAGTAAAATATCTGTATTGCCCCAGTCTCTACTCAATGTCAGCATACATTGTTTATAGCCATTTAAAATATCCTAAGAGATTTTATCCTAATATATTTACAATTTCAAATATAAAAAAAAAAAACATATATAGTTTCACTCATCTGTACCCATTATCTCTTTTCTTGGGTTGAGTGGAAACATCTATTCTAAAGCCAATTCATCACTCCAGTCTTCATTGTCTCTCCTCGTTCACTGAGTAAATGTTTCCCACTAAAGGCCATTATAAGTGTCTCATGCTTCTCTATGTTCTTTAATTTAAATAGATGCTGAGGTTTCTTAGTTTAAAAATTTAAAAAGTCCCTTGCAACTTTTGATACATTTATATTACCTGTGGGGAAAATGCATTATTTATTAACAATATTAGGTTAAATAAATTAAGTGTATTGATTCTTTGATTATATATCAAGCACTATTATGTTTCCCATAAAATCTGGACATGTTTCAGAACTTGAATAAGCTGAGATAGAAAGATATTGCTTGATGTGTGGGTCATTACTGAATCTTTTTCCTTTATAATGTTCCCTTTCACAATCAGCATTAGCTAAAACCTTAATTCTAATGTGAAAAAGTTTTCTTCTGAATTTGTTTAAATTGTCTGTTTTCCTTTCTTACTTGAAACCTTAGAATGTGCATTTTCAGACTTGCTTACATTTTCACTTTTTAATTCTCAATATTAAAGCACTTTATATATTCGTTTTGGTATTTCCTTTTTCTCATGACAAATATAACTACTTATATCATAGAGAACCTCTGCTGGCTGTAGGAAGGCAGGGCCTGTGGCACTTTCAGTCTCAAATCCCGATTGCATAGAAAAAAAGCTTTTCCTCATTATGATTTCCTTTATTTCAAGATCCCTCAAAATGATTCAATAATGCATCAATATTTCATAAATGGAACACAGAGTGAATATCTTTTATAATTTCACAATTACCAATCAAGGGCAGGTTTCCAGCATGAGTTACTTATGTGTCAGCATAGCAGATTTCAATATGTGCAAACTTTAGGAGAAGGCAAGTTTTACATCCTAAGTAGGTCCTTTTTTTTTTTTTTTTTTTTTTTTTTGCTATGTAGCTATGGAGAGCTTCCCAAATATCTTTGACTCTCAGTTTCCTTTACTATAAAATTTATAAAAAGACCTACTTCATGAATTTAATATGTTTTAAAAATTCAAAGAGAGATTCTTATAATGGTAGTTACGCTGAAAATAAAAGTAAATCAAAGAGTACCAAACATAAAAAGGTGATTAAGTATGTGATTCCTTCAGCACTTACAATTCTTCTATATTAAATTCATATTACTATTATTTTTTAAAGCAAACAATGAAGTAAGGAAATCCTAGTGTACTGCATTTGCTAATATGATTTTCTAAAAAAGAAGTATTACTTAATGTAAAATGTTCCATAGAGATAAATAGAGATTGTAAAACTGATACTAGTTTTAAACAGTATACAGGTTGCAGGAGGATAACCAGCAAAATAAAGTTCTCCTGAGATAACCAGATCATTGCACAGGTGTTCCCATCCATCAAATTGTAAAAGCAAATGATTTACACTGTTTTATGCAAAGAGTTGAAGAAATAGAAAATATATTTTAATCATTAATATATTCATTTGTTTATGGCATGATTGAGACATCCATGTAATCTTTAATTTTTTATGATTAAATCTATGTTTCAAGATATTTTAGAGTGAATTATATCTAGATATTTATCTAAAATAATTATGAACTAATGCTTACATGTCTTTCACAATATGTTAAGAAAAAGCCCTCGAATTACTCACTTTATTTTTATGACAGGGATTGTTTTATTCACTATGTACCACATGAATATAGCAGAGTGCTTGGTAAAGAGAAAATATTAAGCTGATAAATATTGGAGTTATTAATTTATCAACAATATTATAATAATCATTATTTGTATTATTTTAGGTAATAAACATCCTATCTGAATTAGATACATTTAAGTACACATTTAAATTAGCATTCAGCATATTAAAGCTCTGGTCAGTGTGCAGAGCTGCTCCAGCCCTTGCTCCATCAAGTACTTCAATCAGCTCACTCTTTGCTTCCACGAATAACTAGCAATACTAATAAAACTGCTTGAACTGAAGTTTATTATTGCATTGAACAAAAAAGAGGTGGTTGGTCACATTAGTTAAGTAACTCCCATATTTATATAATTTAATAATAATTCCCTTGAAAGTTGCATTCAAGAAATCAAGTGAACAATGTAGGAAGGAAATGGGGTGATTCCTGGAGGGAAGAAAAAGAGGAGAGAAAAAATGAGTTAATAAAAACACACCATCAGAAGTTAATATTGCTTTTTCTTACCCTGGAAAGACAAGTCATGAATCCTTGTAGGGTCCAGTGATGTTTCACCTGCAGGCAAGGATGAATGGGCATGTAGAGATGAATAACATCCTAAATGGGCCTTTCTATTGTAACAAGAACTATTGTGTTGTTTTATTTACAAATGGTTGTCTCCACTGGCATCAGAGAAAACTCCTGGGAATACAGGCTTTAGCATCAATAGTAGCCATGGCCCATGGGAAATTTCAAATCAGACAATTGGTTACAGGTGGTTAGAACAGGATGCCAATAAGATGTATCATGAACAGAACTTTTATATATTAAGACATATTAGTGTATTTGAACTTAGGGGAAAAAATGGTGAAGATTACAGGGACAATCACATAAACTGAATGAAAATCACAGTTTCCCTAATATCCTGAGTGCTATTAAGGTGAAATGTCTGTGGATCTTTAAGACCAAGAAACAGAAAAGCAAACCCCAAGCCTTGCCTCAGCCCAATCCTGGGACACTAAGTTTTCCTGCTCATCCTCAGGGCTTTTCTCTCAGGAATGAAGTGATTTTCACTTGTCAGTCCAAACTCATGGTATTGCTAACAGTGACAAATCAGTTCTTTCTGAAATTGTCCAAAGCATAAATGAGCCTAGTGCCAGAGCCCACGCAGAGGCCTGTGAGCTGGATGATCATCATGACATTGCTCTATCTTTGCTGCCTCAGATTCTCCACCTGAGAAACAACAATGGTGACCACCCTCATGTACTGCTTGAGAGTAGGACAAAACGGAATGTGTAAAAATTTAAACTACTACCTGGCACAAATTACATACAAATTAGGAAGGACTACAATAAATGTTGTTCAGTTTTCAAAATCATGGAATGAGTGGGACATTCTTAATGTGTTAGGAAAGTAAAAGCCTCAGCATGTTACTTAGTGGTGCTACACATATCTTTCTATCATTGATTTTCAATTTAATTCAACTCTTGTTGGACAACACACACTTTTTTTATTTCAAAGTACTCATCATGCACTTGAATGCACATTCTACACCATTAGGAGTTAGTCAAATGTCCTGTTCAAAACTTTAATAACTTTTCTGATGGTTGTCTCATGCTTATTATACTTACTGAATTGTTCTTACATATCCAAGCATACATTTGGATATTTTAATTTCTCCTTTGTGATATATCATGTTAGGCACTATGTATCTGGAGGCTATGATAATAGGTGAATATAAATTTAGCATTGTTTTGCCTTTCATGATGTAACATTCCCTTAATATTGAGACATACATCCTTGCCTTCAGGTGTACACTGTTTGATAAGCACAGAGTCATACAGCCACATCAACATTTGTTTTGGGTTTACTCTCTCTCTCTCTCTCTCTCTCTCTCTCTCTATATATATATATATATATGTATATATATATATATATATGCACACTCACACACACACATATACATTTGTATTCTTTCAACTATATGAGCAATATATACAGTTTGTATAAATTTCAAATAATCTTATCAGCAGTAATAAATATATGTTAAGTCCCATATATATATTATTGTGCAGATGGTATTAATACCCTAAGGGTAGTTTCTCCACATGGTGAAGCTTCAACACTGCCATCCTGTTGCAAGCTTTAAAGTGGAGAAACTCATTGACATCCCTTTTCTCCAAGCATCAACTCCCTCAATAAACTATTTAACAGAAATAGACTCATTTATGGTTTCCCTACAAATGGCTCTTCTGCCTCTTTTATTTCAACCTATAATTAGCACTATATTTGTTAAATATAAATCTTTGGTGGGTCCATGTGTCAGTTCAGCCCTGCATCTCAGCTGAATTGATATACCTACTCTCAACCAGGACAACTAAGATGGAGATGGTGATGGACAATGCCCATCCCAAGGAACAGAGAGTGTCTGCAAATGCATGCAAGATAGCTCTGTACATCTGCCCTGTGGTATCTCAGTTCCCTCTCTAGTAGAAACAGAGTAGGCATCACCATCCCCAAATCCTCAAGAATTAGGAATGAACAGCAGACTAAACAGACTTATTATTGTTCTACTATAGACATTATTCTACCAATGGAAGAACTCTTATCATTGATATAAAGGGAGTCACCACCAGTGGATTTGAGGGGATGGAGAGGGAAGGCAGGTATAATATGGGGGCATTTTTGGGACATTGGAATTGTCCTGCATGACACTGCAATGATGGATACAGACTATAATATATTTTATCATAACCTACAAAATTGTGTGGGACAAAGTGTAAACTATAATGTAAACTATAGACCACGGTTAGTAGCAATGCTTCAATACATGTTCATCAATTGTAACAAATGTACTACACTAATGAAGGATGTTGCTAATGTAAGAAAGTGTAGGTGTGAGAAGGAGTGGGACATATGGGAATCCCCTATAATTTTCATGTAGCATTTATGTAATCCAAACCTTCTTTAAAAAGAAAATTTGAAAAATCTCTTTATTTAATAGTTGCTCTCTACTGTCTTCATGTAGGCATTCATTTTATATTTATAGTGATTATACATTTGAGCATTGATCCTATAGTAATGTACTCAGACTCCAGAAAAGGAATGCTTGTTTGATTTTTGGTATATGCTTCTTTTCAGATTATAGACATTCCCTTCACTTTTAAAGTGATGAAAATTTTAGATATGATAAAATTCATTTTGAAATTTTCATTTTGAAAAATATTAAGGTATATCATTCATAAATGAACATACATAAAAAAAATAAGTGTATAACAAAAGGTGTGAACTTAAAAAGCAAACATGCATAACATCCTATAGGGTTCCCATACATCACCCCACCCCAAACACTTTGCATTGTTGTGAAACAATTGTTATAAATTATGAAAAAGCATCATCAAAATATTACTATTCACTATACCCAATATCTTACATTTGGTGTGTTTTCCCCCAACCCACCCTATAATTAAGACCCTGAATTAGTATTATATATTTGTTATATTTCATGAGAGAATGTTCTCACTTTTATTCTGTTAACCACAGTACATCTTCCACCACAGGATTCACTTAGTTATATAGTCACATTCTTTGTACAATCCATTCAAAGTGTACACTCATTGGTAATCATTTTCATCACAGAAATGTCCTTTCATCACCTCAATTTTAGAATGTTTTCATTACTCCCAAAGGAAAATTCTCATACAGCCTTATAAACCCTATTGTTAATGGTAAGAATTTATATATTACCTTCTTTGCCATTGCTGCAAAAATTTTACAATATTACTGGTAACTATCATCCATAACATAGATTAGTTGTAATTTTTCTGTGTATCACCATATTCTCTTTCTTTTTTGTATCACATTCTTAACACCTTGTAATAGAAGAACATTCTTATATTTATAATATTAACCACAATCATCATCCATCACTGAAATCACTACATTTTCTGTTCTTAGTCCTGTACCTTCCTTACAATTGACATTTATATCCTCAGACTCCTGGTTTCTGCCACAATCATATTTATAAATGAGCAATGTTAGTTATACTCATTATAATGCATTACCATTAACTCTATTCATTTCTACACTTTCACAAAAAATGTTATTAAAAATTTCACATACATTAAGCATCAACTCTCTTTCTCAACCAACATTCTCTCTCCTAGTAGCCTATACTCTAGAGTTTACCTCCATGAGTTTACTCAGCATATTGCTTTCATATTAGTGAAACCATTCAATATTTGTCCTTTTCTGCCTCGCTTATTTTACTCAACAAAATGTCCTCAAGGTACTTTTATGTTGTCAAAAGCATCACAATTTAATTTCTTCACAATGCTGAATAGTATTCAATTGTATGTATATACCACATTTTATTTATCCTTTCATCAGTTGATGGATACCTGGGTTCTTTCTATATTTTAGCAAATATGAATAATGTTACTATGAACTTCAGTGTGCAAATGTCAGTTTGCATCCTTGCTTTCATTTCTTCTGAATACATTCCTAGTAAAACAATTGCTGGATTTTAAGACAGATCTATATTTAGCTTCTTGAGGTACCAACAAACTGTCTTCCACAGAAGCTGCACCATCCTATATTTCCACCAACAGTGAAGGAGTGTTACTAGTTTTCCACATCGTCTCCTGCACTTGTATTTTTGTTTCTTTTTAAAATAATGACTGTTCTATAAGGTGTGAAATGATATCACATTGTAGTTTTGCTCAGCATAACACTAATACCTAGTGATTTTGAATATTTTTTTCATGTGCTTTTTGGCAATTTGTATTTCCTCTTTGAAAAACTTCCATTCAAGACTTTTGCTCTATTTTAATTGGATTGCTTGTCCATTTATAATTGAGTTGTATAATCCCTTTATATAACATGGATACAAAAGCCTTTATCAAATATGTGGTTTCTAAATATTTCTCCCCTTGAGTAGGCTGTCATTTTACTTTCTTGATAAAATCTTTTGAGGCACAAAAATGTTCAATTTTGCAGAGGTCCTATTTATATATTTTTTTCTTTCATTTTTCATGTTTTGGGTGTAAAGTTTAAGAAACTAGTACATAATGCAAGATCTTGAAGATGTTGCCCAACATTTTCTTCTGGAGTTTTATGGTTGTAGCTTTTATATTTGGGTCCTTGTTCCATTTTGAGTTAATTTTTGTATAAGATGTGAGATAGGCATCCTCTTTCTCTCTTTTGGATATGCATATCCAGTTCTCCTAGCACCATTTATTGAATAGACTGTTCTGGCCTGGCTGGGTGGGCTTGAAAGCCTTGTCAAAAATCCTTTGACCATAAATGTGAACATCTATTTCTGAACTCTCAATTTGATCCCATTGATCAATATGCCTATCTTTATGCTAGTGCCATGCTGTTTCACAACTGTAGCTAAGTAATATGTTTTGAAGTCAGGAAGTGAGAGTCTCCAACTTTGTTCTTCTTTTTAAAGGTATTTTTGGCTATTCAGGGCCATTTACACTTCCAAAGAAATTTGAATATTGGCTTTTCCAATTCTACAAAAAAGGCTATTGGAATTTTTATCAAGAGTGCATTGAATCTGTAGATAAACTTGAGTAGAACTGATATGTTAACAATATTTAGTTTTGCAGCACATGAACATGGAATGTCCTACCATTTATTTAGGTCTTCTTTGGTTTCTTTTAGCAATGTTTTTGGATATGTATTTTTAATACAAATATCTTTATGTCATTGATTAAGTTTATTACTAAATATTTTATTCTTTTAGTCACTATTAGAAATGGAATTTTTTTCCTGACTTTCTCCTTAGATTGCTCATTAGTAATTTATAGAGACATCAGTGATATTTTCATAATAATCTTGTATCATGTCACTTTGCTGAATTCGTATATTAATTTTAGGAGCTTTTTTGTGGATTTTTCAGGATTTTCTAGTTATAGGATCATGTCACCAGCAAATAGTGAAAGTTTTACATCTTCCTTTCCTATTTCAATGCCTTTTATTTCTTTTTCTTGCCTAATTACTCTAGCTAGAACTTCTAAGATGATATTGAATAACAGTGTTGCCATTGGTTCTCCTTCTACTTTTCCAGATCCAGCAGAAAAGTTTTCAGGCTTTTACCACTGAGTACAATGTTAACTGTACATTTTTCATATATGCACTTTACATGTTGAGAAAGTTTCCTTCTATTCCTATCTTTCAGAGTGTTTTTTTATCAAGGAAGTATTTTGGATTTTGTCAAATGCCTTTTCTGCATCAATTAAGATGATCATGTGATTTTTTCCTCCTAGCGTTATTAACATGGTTTATTCCTTTGATTAATTTTCTTCTATTGAAACATACTTGTATACCTGGGATAAAACCCAACTGATCATAATATATAATTATTTAAATATGTTGTCACATTCAATTCCCAAGTATTTTGTTAAGAATTTTAAAATCTATATTCATAAGAGAAATTGGTCTATAAGTTTTTTTGGTATCTTCATCTGGCTTTGGTATTAGTGTGACATGGCTTCAAACAGTGAGTTTGGCAGTGTTAACTCATGCTCAATTTTTTGGAAGACTTTCAGAAAGATTGGTATTCATTCTTTTTTGTTTGTTTGTTTGTTTGTTTAACCTTGCTCTTTATTTTAATAAAAACATCTTTTCTAACAAAAAAACCTCATAGAACTATATATGAAAAAGGATGCATTTTGCTGAATGTAATTATACCTAATTTTAAAACAACAAAATAGTGAAAAGGCAGTCAAAGAGTACATAGTCAATGTGGTTAACTGAACAAATATGAGAACATTCTCTCATGAACTATAACAAGTATATAATACTAATACAAGATGTCAATAACAGGGTGATTTGGGGTAAAAAATACATCAAATGTAAGATATTGGCCACAGTTAGTAGTAATGTTTTTTTTTTAATGAATTTATTTTTTATTTGGGTATAAATAAAAATTTTCACAATACATACCAATATTTGTAAAATGATATAT
>JAKSZT010022231.1:1663569-1750738 GCA_026826555.1 Tolypeutes matacus
TTACCTAAATATTACACAGAACCTACAGGGATTCCCATGTTCCCCACATCCCACACCTCCCACCACATCCCACACAAACATCTCCCACAAGTGTGGCCCATCACCCTCAATGGACTTACATATCCTGGGGCCTTGCCATCAACCATAGATCACAGTTCACATCGTAGATCACACTCTCTCCCACACAATTCTGAATGGTGTGTGCTGATTTAAAATGGCCTACATCCATTGCCACAACGGCACTCAGGACAACCTCCAAATCTCGAAGAAACCCCTGTATTTCAACTGCACATCCCCTCCCTGTCCTCCTTGTTGCTCAAATGTGGCCTCTTTCTAAGCCAAACTCAGCATATGATTGCATTACCTTCCCCCCAACATGGGACATGACTCCCGAGGATGAGCCTCCCTGGCAACAAGTGCCAAATGGTAACACAACTGGAAAAAGACCTTGCATAAAAGGGGGAAAAGGTAAAGACAAATGAGTTCAAGTGGCTAAGAGACTTCAAAGAGAGTCAGGAGGTCATCCCAGAGGTAACGCTTACGTACACCTCAGTAGGATCTCATAGAACATCAAAGTACATATCACCCCACACAGAGGGGCTCCTGAGAGCTCTGGAGACACCCAGGTCCCATATAAGGGGGGATAGCCCCGGAAACTGGTGCCTTATCACTGGGCTCTATTTTGGAATCTGTGTTCCTAAGAGTGACAGAATTGGACTCAAATAAGTCCTCCCTGCACATGGTTCATCAGTCCCTTCTATTCAAACCTATATGTGATGCTGGAGTTTTTAGGTGTACTTCCAGAGACTGGAGTCTCTGGATTACCTATGTGCCAGATGTGTGTGGAATCTCAGTGGAGCTGCAACTCCTACCCTACAGCTCAATGGACTCATCCAAGTCACCTGGTGAGGAGACAATGGGTAATGGCCATCCCAGGGAATGGAGAGGGCCTGCATCTGCAGGCAGGATCATCCCACCCACCGTATCCATGGGATATAAGCCCTCTCTCACATGGAGGTGGAGTGGACATCACCATCCCAATCCCCTCAGGATTGGGGTAAGAACTATGGACTAGAGTGGACTTAAGGTATTCTGTTGTACACATATGGTGATTCTAGCAATGGAAGAAATTATAACAATGAAGTGGAGCCAGTGGCCACTGGTATTCATTCTTAATGGAACGATTGGTAGTATTCACCTGTGAAGCCATCTGGTCTGGGCTTTTCATTTTGTGGAGGTTTTTGATGACTGTTTCAATCACTTGGCTAGTTGAGGTCTATTTCTTCTAGGGTCAGAGTAAATTTTTCATGTGTTCCTAGGAATTTGTCCATTTTTTGTCTATATTGTCTAATTTGTTGGTATACTGTTGTTCAAAGTATCCTCAACGATCCTCTTTATTTTTAATGGGTCAGTAAACATGTCTCCACTCTCATTTCTGATTTCATTTATTTGTATCTTCTTTTTTTCTCTGTCAGTCTAGCTAAGGGTTTGTAGATCTTGTTCATCTTCTTAAAGAACCAAATTTTGGTATGGATGATTGTAATATTATTTTTTTGTTCTCAATTTTATTTATTTCTCTTCTGATATTTGTTTCCTTCTGTTTGTATTGGGATTAGTTGCTGTTATTTATCTACTCCTTCCAATTGTTCAGCTTGATCTTTGATTTTGGCTTCCTTCTTTTTTTAATTTAAGCATTTAGGGCAATATATTTTCCTCTCAGCACTGCCTTCATTGCATCCCATTGGTTTGGGTATGTTGTGCTCTTGTTTTCATTTGTCTCAAGATATTACTGATTTCTCTTGCAATTTCTTCTTTGGCCCACTGATTGTTTAAACTTGTGTTCTTTAACCTCCATATATTTGTGACTTTTCCTTTCTCCACCTGTTGCTGATTTCCAGCCTTATTCCACTATGATCAGAGAAGGTGCTTTGTATGATTTCAATCTTTTTAAATGTATTGAGTCTTTCTTGTGACCCAATATATGGTCTATTCTGGAGAGTGATCCATGAGCTTTTGAGAAGAATGTATATCATGCTGTTGTGTGTGTAATGTTCTATATATGTCTTTCAGGTCTCATTAGATTGAGTACATTTTGACATTTATTAAAGGTTTTTCCTACAGTGAATGTGAGAATTATATAACTTTGCTCCATTATTTAGTCAGTTGAAACCCTACTCCAAGGCTCTTAAATGTGATCTAACAGCCACATACAGAACCTCACTTTAATCAAGAAAGGAAACAAATACAAAAACAAAATGAAAATGTAAAAAAGTATCAAAATTACTGACCATGACAACTCAACTGTTTGACAAGAATATAAATCAATGGTGGTGATGGGAGTGTTTTGGTCATCCTTCCGATGAGAATGTTGGAACAATGTTCAAATGGGAGGACCCTGTTAAGTTAAATAAAATGATCAGCTGCTTTGGACACTGGCAGGAGACCCTTCTTCCTGATAAGGGCTTTTCTAGAAGACATAAAAAATTGATCTGCAGGGGATTTCAAAGAAAATGGAAAAAATGGAATGGACTCTATAGAACAACATATATGTAATATCTGTTGGTAAACTAGTTTTGGTCCAGAAGAGACAGTTTATCAGATTGGCCCTATAAGAGCTTTGCACTTCCTCATTGGAACACTTTTTCATTTTCTGAATGAAGTGCTGCACAATTACTGAATTGTTTAATAAATAGGGAGATTCTAAATTTAAAGTTGTTGAATTAAATTAAGTTAAAATTTCTTTAAAAATATTATCTTAATATAATATATGAAGTGTGTTCTGGTGACTAATACATTATACAAGACTAAAAGAGCATTGCCTTCATCAACTGCATGGACCTGATTTATGATTTCTGCAAAGTATGAAATTAATTCCACTAGTCCACAAGGATTGTTGCCCATGGCTCACAGTTCCTCTTATAAAACATAAAAAAAAACAAATTCTATCAAAAATAAATTTTAATTCTGGCAAGCAAGAAGAAATCCTATAGCTTACCACTCTTTTGTTTTATTCCCTGTAGACATTATATCTATCAATAATAATGCCAGAATAAAGGGGGACCATGTCCATGAGGAGCTCATTTTCAGCAAGAGACCAATGCAATTGGAAATATCTTTGGTTTCCCACGCAAATTTTATTGTAGGATTGTTGGTATTTAATACATTGCTATATATTTTGCTGCCAGGCTATAGATGCTTTCTAGATTTCCAATTTGAAGATTGTAATATTGTGGCCATGTTACTCAGGGTCTGCAGTCTACCTTTCAGGAATAATAATAGGGTCTCTGGACAGATCTCTGATCACTCTGCAAATCCCTACTGGGGCTTCTCTTTCAGAGATTCTCATTCAGAGGTAAAGGTATTAATGTAAAATCACTCCAGAAGTTAAAATAGTAATATTTATAAAGGCTGAAGTTTCTTGTGAAAATATACTGAAAACCTATTTGTGGTTTGCCAACAAATTTAAAGCCAAGAGGTAAATAAATACTCATTTTTTAAAGTTTCATTTTGAAATACCTTCTAACTTACATGACAATTGTAAAATAATACAAAACCCATATGGACAACTGCAACATTCCCACCCACCCAGATATCCAACAACTTTTAATATTTTGCCTTATTTGCTACATCAGTCTATTATCTATCTATCTATCTATCTATCTATCTATCTATCTATCTATCTATCTATCTATCTATCTATCCATCCATTCACCCATCCATAACTGTTCATGTGTCTAGCAATTTATCTATTTTCTAAACATTTGAGGGTCAGTTGTATACATCATGCTTGTTAAACACATACTTTCATGTATATGACTTAAGAACAAGGATATTCACCTTTGTAATCAACTTAAGTAGCATTATCAAGTTTCAAAATTTTAACAATGATGTAAAATTTACACATTATATTACAATTTCTTCATGTGTCTCAATAATATCCTTTTGGCCATTTTCTCCTCCATTATTAGATTCAACCAGGTTCATATATCTCATTTAATATTCTCTTTATGTTTCTCTCTTTTTAATTGTGGAGACGTATATAGACTTTCTCATCACAGCCCTTCCAAACATACAATACAGTGGGATTAAGCACATTTAAGTTTGCGCTACCCTCACCACCATCCATTACCAGAATTTTCCTATCATATAAATGGATAGCCTTTTCCCATTAAGCATTCAATACCCATGCCCCCTTCCTTCTCTGGTGAAGTGTACTGTACTATCTTTCTCTATGAATTTACATATTCTATCTATTTATATGACTGGAATTGTACAATATCAGTCCCTTTGCATCTGTCACTCAACATGATGTCTTCAAGGTTGATGCAGTAAATTTTTTTTAATCCATGAGCCTTTCTGAATTGAAAGCTCTCTTAGCTACATGATGTCCTTCATTTCTCATTTAATTTTTTGTTATTTTTGTGTTGTGCTGTTTCCAGTTGATTTTCTGTACATAATGATATTGTTTTCATAATATCTCACTGTACTACATATAGTAGTCATTACTGACTCTGTTTTCACTATTTATATTAAAACATGATTATGGGGCTTCATCTAAGCCCTTAGTTACCTAGTAGCATCATCAGAACTAGCATACGATGTCTTGATTATTTTTTGTTATTTCATAATATGAGTCTCCATGAACAACAGAGAACTCATTTAATTTCACCAACATGACAAATCATTCTGAGAATGGGTAGTGTGAGCAATTCCATCTCCTCTGACAATAGCACAACCCTCCTGTGTTCTTGAAGAGGGTAGTATGGGATAAATGAATATACAGGGAATTTAGGATGCTTGAAGGTATGACTGATTATTTTGGTTTAGTTGGTAAAAATGGCTAGTTGTGAACATATTTGAGAAGGTACCTTGAATTCTTAAATTCCCCCTCCCATTTGTCACAGTCTGAATAAAATTTTGACCCAAAGACAGTAACTCCTGGTATGTACAGAGAGAGAAGTACCAGTTCTTCTATCACTTAATCCTGGATTCCCTTTTTATTTCTATTCTCTGAGATTTATTTAATACTTGATTAGTTACTTGTATTTTCCCAATCCGTTGTGTTTCTATTATTTTCTAGAACATTTTTTCATCATTTGTAGTTCATTTTGCAGAATTTTCTAAACTTAATCTAACAACATGCCTGAAAGATTTTGGTATGTTTAATTATTTTGCACGGTACTTTGAGACTTTTGCTGTCCACTGAAAAGATCACATCATTAGAGCTAATCCATTTCTGTGGGTGTGTACCTATTTTAGGTGGCACCTTTTGATTAGATTATTTCAGTTAAATGCCTTTAATTAGATTACTTCTGTTGAGTGTGACCCAAGTTTGAATCCTTTGTAATTGGGATGCATATGAAGAGACACACTGGAACTTAGAAACCCCTAGAAGCAAAGAGAGAAAGTCCCAGAAGGCAGAAGCTGAAATCAATGGAAACTTGAAGAGAGAAAACCACTGTATCAGAAATCTGGAGGAACCCAGAAGCTGAAAGCAACAAGATCAGGAGAAAGAAGAGACAACAGATGCCACTATTGTGTTCTGGCATGTGACAAGATTCAAGAACCACTTGCAATCATGTCTCCAGGGAAAGAATCTTGCCTGATGCTTTGACTTGGATATTTTTCCCAGCCTGAGAACTATAAGCTTATAAGTGGATAAATCCCCATTGTAAAAGCTGACCCATTTTTGGTTTATTGACTTGGCACCCTTTAGCAAACTAAAGCATTTTGGGATCCCAATGTTTATTATTTCTGTATTATTTTTCAATTTTCCCATTTTTTTTCTGAGGTGTACCTGCTAGAATCCAATTTATTTTGTTGTTTCAAAATTATGTATTTGACTATTTATATCTTTGAGTATATATTTTTGTTGGTTTGTTGTCCTTTTCAGAGTTGTTGGCAATTATTTGTTTGTGGCTTCCTGTATCTTTGATATTTCTTTTTTGATGTATGCTCTTAGAAAAATCCCCTATTGATCCTTCTGGGGAGCCTGAAATAGTGTAGTACCAAGGTTTTAGAGCAGATTGTAGGCATTCACATGTGGGCTTCATTATTCAATTACTTTCTAATACTTGGCATATTAATAAAACCATGTGTCCTGGCTTGTGTCTATTGAGGAGTCCAGAAAAAATATGTTTTTAAGCTAGTGCATTCCTGTACATGGAAGCCTATTGTATGTGGGACCTTTTGGTCAGACTCACTGAAGGGCCTTTGACTAAAAAGTTAAGAGCTTTTGAGTAGATCATTTTCTTTAAGGGCTTTTGAATAGACTGTGGGACCCAGGAAGGTCTTAATACTTTTACTCCAGTCTTATATAAATGGAGACACACAGACAAAGAGAGCCAACACCATTTTTACCTTGCCATGTGAGATAGGATCCAAGGATCTCTTACAGCTGCGGAAAGAGAGAGAAACCCTGAGAGGCTGAGAGAAAGGCTGAAGGCTGGAATCACAGAGCAGATAGAAGCTGAAGAGATGTACCCTGGAGGAGAGTGGAGAGATGAACAATTGTGCCTTGTGGCCCACAGTTCAACTCCGGGAGAGAGTGAGTCTGGTGGAGAAAGTGGAGAGAAACTAGCAGACCCTTCATTTTGCCTTTCCACATGGCAGGAGTCCAGGATCCATCAGCCAACCTTTGGTAAAGCAAATCATTTCTTATGATGCCTTGATTTGAGCATCACAGCCTCAGAACTGTAAGATTTTACCCTAATAAATTCCATTATAAAAGTGAACCCATTTCTAGTATTTTGAATTTGCAGCCTTCAGTAAACTGATAAACCATCTACATGACATTTTCCTCCACAGTAAAATATATCTAATACTTGTACCTCTTTCTTAGGAGAGTTTTGAATATTAAGTTTACACATCTAAGGCAATTAGAACAGCATATTGAAAATTATAAGTGAATGATGTCATCATTTTCATTCTTCCCCCTACAAAGGAGATAATCCAAATGACCAAATGGTCATGTCCAATGAATATTAACAAAGGTTCTGAGGAAATGGTTTGGCTATAAACATTTGGAAAACTCATTTGGGATATGGGATTGGATAAAATTAAAACTATTGTTTAAATGAATCAGATGTGGGACTGGGAGAAATTGGTGGTAGATTTTGTAGTGAGGATGGATTTTGATCCACACCAAATAATAAGCTATCTTTCTTTAATTTTGTGTGTGTGATAGAGAAGCAAATTGAACTTTTACTTCAATGACAGTTTGAATTTTTGAATCACAGAAAAGGATTATGTTCTCAAACTAATACATTCCTGTGGTTGTGGAATCCTTTGATTGCATTAAATTCAGTTAAGTGACCTTTGATTAGATTAGTTGATAAGAAAACTTTAGGGCTTTTAATTGGACTATATCAGTGAAGTTTGAGTCAGCTTGGGTCTCTGCCCTTTGGCTGAGTGTGATATTAATGGAGACACACAAAGAGAGACACAGAGAAAGGAAGCCACTATTTTTGACCCTGCAATGTAAGAAAAGATGCAAGGAATGCTGGCAGACAAACTTTGACCATAAAGACCCTAAGAAGCTGGGCCCACAACTGAACTCAGAAAGAAAGCAGAACCTCTAAAAGGGAGACTGAGATAGGAGGCCTGGAAGGAGACAAGCCCTAGGCCTGGTTGCCCACAGCTGATCTCCAGGAGACAGATATTAGAGGGGAAGGTAGGGACCTCAGAGTTCAGTGACCATCTTGCTTCACCACATGACAGGACATCAGGTTCACCACTAGCTGACTTTGGTGAGAAAGCATCTCTGATGGTGCTTGCTTTAGACATTTAGGGCCTAGGAATTGTAAGTTTTTGCCCCAAAGAAAATTTCCATTATATGCCTAACCCATTTCTGTTACTTTGCATAGGCAGCTCTGTGGCAAACTAAGACAACTTCACAATGTATTTTTGCATAAACAATCTTTCCCTTAAGTATTTTCTAAACTATATTTCCTGATAATGCTCTATCTACAAATTTTGTTAAATTTTGCAAATTCCAATCTCTGGATAAATAGCATTATTTAATTATGTCTAGCATTATTTTTACCCTTGTCTTAACAAAGGACTTTAAAACCCACCTTTTCAGATGATAATGATGAATGAGAACATAACATATCTTATGAAGTTCACCCAACTAAAAAGAGATGGAGAAATAGTTAAACCCAGACAATCTAACTAACTCCAGAGCATTGCTGTTAATGTCTACTGATCCTGTCATTTACTCAAAGTGCATATTTCTTTCACTTAAAGTGCTAATAGCATATTCAAACTCTGAGGAAACAAGTAGAAAAATATACAGACTTTATTGAGTCCTGTATGTATCACATTTATTTCAGCATACAAGTTTTTCTTCAAGAAATACCCATTAATATTCTCCAGGCAACTCATCTCTAGAATGTATATGAGGAAATCTTTCTCAGCATGTGAATGGAGCCATCTCATCAGAATCTAATGAATGTTTTTTTTCTAATTTTTATTTTTAAAGAAGATTATATTACATAAATGTTACATAAAAAATATAGGGGATAAAACCTCACCTATACTGTCAACTGGTTTTTGACAAACTTACCAGGTCCATGCTAATGGGAAAAAACAGTATTTTCAACAAAGGGTGTTGGGAGAACTGGATATCTATAACCAAAAGAATGAAAGAGGACCGCTATATCACCCCCTATACAAGAATCAACTCAAAATGGATCAAAGATCTAAATATAAAAGCCAGGACCCTAAAACTTCTAGAAGAAAATGTAGGGAAACATCTTCAAGACCTTGTAGTAGGTGGTGGTTTCTTGGACCTTACACCCAAAGTATGTGCAGCAAAAGAAAAAATAGATAAATGAGACCTCCTCAAAATTCAACACTTTTGCACCTCAGAGGACATTGTCGAAAGGGTGAAAAGGCAGCCAACTCAATGGGAAAAAAATATTTGGAAATCACATATCTGATAAGGGTTTATATCCAAGATATATAAAGAGATGTTACAACTCAACAATAAAAAGACAAATGACACAATTAAAAAATGGGCAAAAGACTTGAATAGACATTTCTCTGAAGAAAAAATACAAATGGCAAAAAAATAACACATGAGGAAATGTTCAACATCACTTATGATTAAGGAAATGCAAATCAAAACTAAAATGAGATATCATTTCACACCTACCAGAATGGCCAGTATTAAAAAGACAGAGAACTACAAGTATTGGAGAGGATGTGGAGAGATAGGAACATTTATTCACTGTTGGTGGGAATGCAGAATGGTGCAGCCACTGTGGAAGACTGTTTGGCAGTTCCTAAAGAAGTTTAATATAGACTTGCCACATGACCCGGCAATATCACTACTGGGTATATACCCAGAAGAACTGAGAGCAGTGACACAAACCGACATCTGTACACCAATGTTCATAGCAATATTATTCAAAATTGTCAAAAGTCTGAAACAACCCAGGTGTCGATCAACAGATGAGTGGATAAACTGTGGTCTATTCACGTGATGGAATATTATGCAGCTGTAAGAAGAAATGAAGTCATAAAGCATATGATAACATGGATGAACCTGGAACACATTATGTTGAGTGAAGCAAGCCAGACACAAAAGAACAAATATTGTATGAATGCGTTGCTATGAACCAAATATATTGTGTAACATATTGTTTAATTAAAAAAAAATTATATGTATCAAGTACTTTTAGTTGAGAAATGTATATATTTATTTATCTGTGTTTACTTTTTAGTTTTTAATTGTTTATATTTTCAATTATTAAATGTACAAGATAAAGTAAAAAAATATAGGGGATTCCCATATGACCCACCTCCCACACACATTACCACATTAACAACAACTTTTTTAGTGTGGTACATTTGAGACAATTGATGAATACATATTGAAGCATTGTACTAAGAGAGGGATTATTACCAAGAACCAGCTAGTGATGAATCTAGCAAAAGACTAAAAGGGGGAAATATTAAATACAAACGAGTTTTTCTGGCTAAGAGACTTCAATGTTAGTCAGGAGGTTATTCCAGAGGTTATTCTTATACATGTCTCAGCAGGATCTCACTGACTGCCACGTAAAGAGTTCCTCAAATTGCTGGGCTCCTGAGACATCTAGACACTATAGGCAGGGCAGACAATCTCAAGAATTCAGCACCCTGTCAATGGGCCTTACTTTGGAATATATGATCCCCTAACAGAGTTAGACTTCTTCATAATTTCCCTACACATGGCTTTTCTGCCCCTTTTAGCTAATGGATTTTTAAATATATATATATTTTAAAGATACTTAGATTACATAAATGTTACACAAAATTATAGGGATTCCCATATGCCCCACTCCCCAAACCTCCCACACCCTCCTACATGAACATCCTTCATTAGTGTGGCACAATTGTAATATCTAATGGATTTTTAAATGGAGACACACAGACCATTTGGAGGGCTTGGGAGCCAAGATTTCCTGGATAGAATATTCAATATAAATGACTACTCCTGTAATCCTATGTAATATACACACTTAAATACCTGAGAGATATTTTCTGTGATTCATCTGCTTAACAAGGTGATCCATAACACATGAAAAAATGTATGTCTTCCTCACTAGTTTCAGCAAATTAAGTCCTAATACCAAAAGGCCTCCATTGTGTTGTTATGAATGAATCACTTTTATATATAAAATGTTACTAGTTATGTAGCACCATTAATAGAATTGAGAAAATAATAGCAAATCATTTTTTGTGATCATCATTGCGATGATCTCAAATAGACACTCCAAAATTTTATAGATCTTATTTCATCAAGGTGAAGTTATAACCCCATTTTTCTCAAACTCTGCAGTTTGCAAACATGCAGAATTCAGATTTACAAAGTAAGAGAGATATTGGTTAATTTATGTCCATACAATAATTTTGATTCATGAAATTCCACAAAATAAGCATGTAACTTTTTTTTTTTTATTATGGGTAAAAATCAAAATTCTCACAATACATACAAACATTTGCAAAATGATATATAAATATATATGCATATATGTGTATTTGCTTTCAAAAATGTTATATATATACACATATATTTTAAGAGGTGCTTAGATTACCCAAAATATTACATGGAACCCACTGGGATTCCCATGTTGCCCACCTCCCACACCTTCCATCACATCCCACACAAACATCTCCCACAGTGTGGCCCACCACCCTCAATAAACTAACACATCCTGGAGCCTTGCCACCAACCATAGACCACAGTTCACACTGTAGACCACACTCTCTCCCACTCAGTTCTGAGTGGTGTGTGCTGATTTAAAATGGCCTACATCCGTTGCCACAACAGTACTCAGGACAACCTCCAACTCCCAAAGAAGCCACTGTATTTCAACTGCTCGTCCCCTCCCTACCCCAAAAGTGTCAAGTGGCCACTGGCTCCACCTCATTGTTATAATTTCTTGCATTGCTAGAATCACCATATGTGAACAAGAGAATATCATCAAGTCCACTCTAGTCCATAGTTCTTCCCCCAATCCTGAGGGGACTGGGATGGTGATGTCCACTCCAACTCCAAGTGAGAGAGGGCTTATATCCCATGGATATGATGGGTGGGATGATCCTGCCTGCAGATGCAGGCCCTCTCCATTCCCTGGGATGGCCATTGACCATCGTTGTCTCCTCACCAGGTGACTTGGATGAGTCCATTGAGCTGTAGGGTAGGAGTTGCAGCACCACCTAGATTTCATACACACCTGGCACATAGGTAGGCGGGAGGCTCCAGTCTCTGGAAGTATACCTAAAAACTCCAGCAGCACATATAGGTTTGAATAGAAAGGACTGGTGAACCATGTGCTGGGAGGACTTATTAGAGTCTAATTCTGTCACTCTCAGGAGCACAGATTCCAAAATAGAACCCACTGGTAAGCATGTAACTTTTGAACTATGGGGTTAAACAATATTTAACTGAAATAAAGAATCTCATAATGTCTTTTTCCTCAGTTAAGGGAGGGGAGTGTCATGGACAATCTCACCATGCTGATAACTGAATTTTTCCTCACTGGATTCTCCGGCACCTGGGAGCAGCAAGTCCTCCACAACGTGCTGTTCTTGCTCATCTACCTGGAAGCTCTGGTTGGCAACCACCTCATTATTATCCTTACCACCTTGGACTAGAACCTCCATCATACCACGCACTTCTTACTGAGGACCCTATCATTGTTAGATATTTCCTTTATCTCCAACACAGTTCCCAAGGCCATCATTCCTTGACCCAAAAATCATTCCATATCTTTCATGGCGTGTGTGACGCAAGTCCTTTTTGGTTGTTTTGTTTGCTTGTGCACAGCTGGCCTTCCTCACAGTCATATCCTATGATGGATATGAGGCCATTTGTTGCTCCCTATATTATCAGGTCATCATTAAAACAGTATCCTGTGAGCAGATGGTGGATGCTTCATGGTTTAGTGAGGTGTTCTCTAGGTTACTGAATATGTCTGTGACCTTATCATTACCATTTTATAGGTCATATTTTGTCCATCATTTCTTCTATTAGGTTCCCTCATCACTCAAACTCTCCTGCATAGAGAAGTACCTTGCTGAGATTGGAGCCATAATTGTCACTATGTCCTGGTCTTTTTTATTTGTTTTTTTTAATATGTTTTATTTCCATAATGTTTTCCTATAGCCAAATCTTCTCTGTGGGACTGAGTATCCCTTCAGTGGAAAGCAAGTCAAAAGCCTTCTATTCATGCATTCTTTACCTTGGGTTTCTCAGTGTTTCCCTCATTTGGGGTCCATTATCTACCTAAAGCCAAGGTCATTGTCCCCTTCTGTTTGAAATCTGCAGGTATCTCTCTTCTATATTGATGGGCCATCCACCCTGAATCCCAAGTTTTATAGCCTGAAGTATAAGGACAAGAAAGCTGACTTCTGTAAAATTCTAAGAAAAACTGTTTAAAGAAAATCAAAGACATTTCATTCAGTTCAGACAAGCAAGGTTGTAATTAAGTTAACAGTAACAAGCTTTCAATTGTTTACATGAGATGGAAAAATTACACTTTTTTGCACTGATAGAATTCATAATTTTTCAATAAGTTAAAAATAGATGCAAAATAGGATCCCCCCCTCCCAAAATTTAGAGAGCAGAAATTATCACTAGGGAATCTGTGACATTCTTTTATGTGTATGTGCTTTAAATTTATGCAAAAGTTTTTATTTTATACTTATGGTGCTACAATTTAATCTTTAACTCCATATTATACTTGTGAGAATTATGGTATATTCATTTAAATATTGTGGAAGTTTGAAGCTTTTGTAGACCCCAGAAAATCCTGTTATTCAAGTTAATCCATTTCTGTGCATGTAAACCCAACCAAGTTAAGACCTTTACATTAAATTATTTCAATTAAGATCCTTTGTTTAGATTGCATGACCAAGGGTGGACTATAAAACTTTTACTGGATTCCTTATACTGGAGGAATAAAAAGCTGCATACACAGAAAAAATCTGCAGAGACTGAGAAGAACCAAGAAGGTGAAAGAGAAGGCCCTGGGAACCAGAAGCTAGAATCAATGGAATACAGGGGTGAAAGGACACCACTTTAGCCAGTAGCTGAAAGCAAGTAGGCCCAGAGGAGAGGGGAGAGATAAGCAGAAGCCTGATCACCCACAGTTGCAGCTCAGAAAGAAAGTATCTTCTGATGATGTCTTGATTTAGACACTTTTACTGCCTCTGAGTTGTAAGCTTATATATTAATAAATCCTGATTGTGAAACCCAATCCATTTCTGGTATATTGCTTTGGCAGCCTTTAAAAAACTAAAGCAGTTATGAATAGGACAATGTTTCCAAGTTGTAGTTTTATAAAATAAAATTATTGTAGTGACTATTCTGATTTTCTCCATATATATATATATATAATATATATATGTATATATATTATATATATATATATAATATATTGATAATATATATGTAAATAGCAGGTTAATGACTGACCATTTTCAATTTTATGAGATAGTCAAATTGTTCTTTAAGCTTGAGGTACTGGTTTTTATTGCTCAGATGAGTGGATAAAAATAAAATATATTGAAAATTAAAATATTTGGAAAATTTTAATTATGAGTCTCTTTAAATGGTAAAAATGTTAACTTGTAGTTTTAATTTATATTTTTCAGATTTCTATTTAAAATAACCCCCCATCAATTACTCACTTTGATTACTTTCAATATTGTTTTACAAGTAATAAGCATTTATCACTTCTTGATACTAGACTTTTGTTGTTTGGATTTCATGTAATGATTTCTCAAAGTGTTATTGGTTCTTAATATTTTTGTGGCATATTTTATAAATGTAGGAATATTTAACTTGATCTATTTAAATGTAATCATGTTTCTTTATATGGCTTGTTCCCAAAACCATTAATATATTCTCCAATAAAACCTATCAATATTCAAATTCTTTTTATATATTGTCCTATTCTTAGAACTTTTTGAAAATTACTTATTATTCTAATTTGCCTTAGAACTCTTTATCTTTAAGTCTGCAAATCATTTCATGGTGAAGAAAATTATGAATTGTTGTTAATAAAAAATAATTTGTAGCATTAGGAAAAAGTGGCCCCCTGCAAAGTGAAAGGAGCAGATATAGAAAGAGTGTGCTTATTTTAAGTTCATTTGAAGCATAAGTGAATAAATATAGACACAATTTACTAACTATTCTGAAAATTTGTGCTTTATTACTTCCTGTAGTACTCTCAGAACCAAGTCAAATTTGGGAATCAGAAAGTATATTTTATAAAATAGACAATTATTTTTCAGAAAAAAGAAAAGTTACTTATTTCTCACCATGTGGGTCAGGAAATTTAGAGTTGAACTATAATAATTACAGAATAAATAAAATGCAATATAATACTTGAATTTGAATATCAAATGAAAATATTTTGAAAACACTTTGGGAAAAAGAAATAACAATATTATAAGTGATAAAAGTACTGGTTATAAGTATTATTTTCTGGCTTTCTACAGATTTTGGATATTTAATATTTTTAATATTGTCTGTATTGGATTTCAAAGAAAAGATTGGAATATGTTGTATATTATGAATTGCTTTTTAAATTACCTTCAATATTTAGAAGGTGGAATGGTCTTTGCCATTTTGTATCCAATAAGACATCATTTTTATTAAAATCATTAAGAATCTTAGAAAATATTTAACTTGTTAGGATTTAATAGAAGAAGGTACTAGGTACCCAGGTGTTGACATAATATTTGCTATTACTTTGTATGCATTTTTTATTTTCACCATAATATGTTTAAGCAATGCATATTGATTTTTACTTGGAGGAAATTTTTATGTTGACTTTTATCATTATTAGAACTTAATGAAGAAAGTAGTAAAATCCATGTTTTAGTGGTTTGATTTCAAATTATCCCAGCTACTGAACCAGGACTTGTAGCACCACTTTAAAGCAATGCACAGTTCAGAAAGCTTCCCTGGTCAATTTGGCAATAGGAAAAAAGTACCCCAGATTAGCTTGCTTGAGGTAGAAATAAAATTCTACCTGCCTGTCTTAATCAATTGTTTAGAGAATGATAATATCATGCTTATATTCCTGTAACTGAATATTCACATCTATATGTTTTTAAAGGGTATATGAGTCAGTCAAAGGGGTGCTGATGCAAAATACAAGAAATCTGTTGGCTTTTATAAAAGGGTATTTATTTGGGGTAGAATGTTACAGTTACCAGACCATAAAGCATAATTTACTTCCCTCATCAAAGTCTGTTGCCACATGTTGGAGCAAGATGGCTGCTGACATCTGCAAGTGTTCAGCCTTCCTGGGTTCCTCTCTTCCCAGGGCTCAATTATCTCTGAGCTCAGCTGTTCTGCTCACTCTACAAGGCCAGCTGTAGGCTATCAGGTAAATGGTTCATCTCTCTTCCTGGGGTATCTGTGGATTTCTAATGCAGCCTAGTCGCTTTCTTCATGTATTTGCTTCTCTGTGTGTTTATTTCCCAGGGCTCCAATATCAAAACTCCAACTGACTCTGTGTTCTCTGCCATGTCATTTTCTCTATAAGTCTCCATGCACAAAGGAGGCAGGGACTTGATGTCCTACTGATGTGATCCAGTCAAAGCCCTAGTCATAATTTAATCAAGCAAAAGTGAAATCTCTGAATTCAATACAATATAAGGGTGTCACTATCCCAGAGGAACAGATCAGTTTGTAAATATAATCAGTATTTCTTTCTGGAACTCATCAATAACATCAAACTGCCACAAAGGGGAAAAACATTATATAGAGAGATCACTTATATTTTTACTGAAAAGCTTTTAGTTAATCAAAAATTTTCTTTCAATTGCTAGTAATTAAGAATTGAGGGCATGTAAAATCCATTTACAAATATATAAAAATAAGCATATTATCTACCTAAAATATATACATTTATATTTATGTGTATCTATCATCTATCTATCTATCTATCTATCTATCTATCTATCTATCTATCTATCCATTTATCTATCTATGTATCTATCTAAACACATATCTATTATGGATTTCCTTAAAAGGTAATCAAACATTGATTCATTCATTCATTCATCCACAAATGATTGATAATTAACACATATATAAAAATGACACAAATCCCCTCCACACAAATATATACACCATTAGATATAAATTTTGAAATTTTTACCTGTAATAATTATTGAATTCAATATTTAATAAATGAATCCTGCATCTAATGTTGTCCAGTTTAAATTAATACATCAACTGAGAAACAAATGGACAGTAGAGTTGAATTGTCTTCAGGTCAGAAATAAAAAGGCTTTTATCTATCTTTTCCCATTCCTAAACATAAGTCAGCTAAGGCAATCAGGGAGCACCTTCAGTAAATGTTCCTCAACCCACTTCCTATTGTTAAGGAAGAGTGTTAAGGTCAGGGAGAAACTGCTGAATGGGACATGAAGGATACACAGATGGAGGGAGTAAGGGGCTTCTTAATTCAGTTCGGTCTCATTGTGTTCTCAAAGATTGTCCAAGGCCAAAATAACACATATCACTTGAATTTTGTGGAACCAATATATTTACTGGAACATTTTAGGCCATTCACCCCATCCCACTAGACCCTATCCATTTTATTTGGATTATAATGATCTCCAAGAAAGAAATGACTTAACCAGGATGTTGCCCCAAAATGGCCAGAGCAGAGTGGAACACTGGGCCTTTCCCAGTTACCTAGGTCCATCTTTGTCCTTTCTCAACATGCAATCCCACTACACAATTGACTACATGAGAGTATCCTAGTTCCAAATCTACCACCTCCATACTCTTCATTATTTCACTCAAATTAGTTGTAAATCAAGTTCAAAGAAATTGAAACAAACAGTGGGTCAAGGAGGAAATCTCAAAAGAAATCAGTAACTACCTTGAAACTAATGAAAATGACAACACAACATATCAAAACCTAAGGGGATGCAGTGAAAGCAGTCCTGAGAGGGAAGTTCATAGCCATGAATGCATATATCAAAAAAGAAGAAAGAGCTAAAATTGAAGACCTAACTGCACACTTGGAGGAATTGGAAAAACAACAACAAACTAAAACAAAAGGAAGTAGAAAGAAGGAAATAACAAAGATTAGAGAAGAACTAAATGAAATAGAGAATAAGAAAGCACTAGAAACAATAAACAAAACCAAAAGCTGGTTCTTCAAGAATACCAATAAAATTGACAAACCTTTAGCCAGACAAACAAAGAAAAAGAGAGAATAGATGCAAATATACAAAATAAGGAATGAGCAAGTGGATATCACTACTGACCCCACAGAAATAAAGAGTATCATAAAAGGATACTTTGAAAAATTATATGCCAACAAGAATGATAATTTAGAGGAAATGGACAAGTTTCTAGAAACTCACAAACAGCCTACATTGATGAAAGAAGAAATTGATGAACTCAACAGTCCAATTACAAGTAAAGAGATAGACTCAGTCATCAAAAACCTCCCAACTAAGAAGTGCCCAGGACCAGATGGCTTCACAGCTGAATTCTACCAAACATTCTGGAAAGAGCTAACATCATTTCTGCTTAGGCTCTCCCAAAAAATAGAAGTAGAAGGAATATTGCCTAACTCATTCTACAATGTCAACATTACCCTAATACCAAGACCAAAGATACCACAAGAAAGGAAAATTACAGACCAATTTCTTTGATGAATCTAGATCATAAAATCCTCAACAAAATACTTGCTAATTGCATTCAACAACATATCAAAAGGATTATACACCATGACCAAGTGGGTTTCATCCCAGGTATGCAAGGATGGTTCAATATAAGAAAATCAAACAATGTAATACACCATATAAACAGATTGAAAGAAAAAAATCACATGATCATCTCTATAGATGGAGAAAAAGCATTTGACAAAATACAGCACTATTTCCTGATAAAAACACTGCAAAGGATAGGTATAGAAGGAAATTTTCTAAATATGATAAACGGTATATATGAAAAACCCAAAGCTACATCATCTTCAATGGTGAAATATTAAAAGCCTTACCTCTGAGATTGGGAAAAAGACAAGGATGTCCACTATCACCACCCCTATTTAATATTGTCTTAGAAATGCTTGCTCAAGCGCTGAGGCAAGAAAAGGATATAAAAGGCATCCAGGTTGGAAAAGAAAAGTAAAAATTTTATTATTTGCAGATGACATGATCCTATATATAGAAAGCCCTGAGAAATCTACAACAAGGTTTCTAGAACTTATAAAGGAGTTCAGTAATATTGCAGGCTATAAGATCAATGCTCAAAAATCAGTAGCATTTCTGTACACCAATAACAAGGAATCTGAGGAGTAAATCAAGAAAAAAATACCATTTATAATAGTAATGAAAAGAATCAAATATCTAGCAATAAATTTAACTAAAGATGTAAAGGGTTTATATACAGAGAACTACACAACACTGTTAAAGGAAATCAAATAAGACTTAAATAAATGGAAAAATATTCCCTGTTCATGGATAGGAAAACTAAACATCATCAAGATGTCTATCCTACTCAAACTAATCTACAGATTTAATGCAATCCCAATAAAAATCAACACTGTATTGTTTAAGGAACTGGAAAAATTAACCACAAAATATATTTGGAGAGGTAAGAGGCCCCGAATTGCCAAAGACATATTGAAAAAGAAAAGTGAAGTTGGAGGTATCAGTCTACCTGACTTTAAAACATACTACAAAGCTACAGTGATCAAAACTGCATGGTATTGGCACAGGGATAGACCTACTGACCAATGGAACCAGATTGAGAGTTCTGATATAGATCCTCGCATATACAGTCATCTGATATTTGACAAGGCCACAAAACCCACTCAGCTGGGAGAGAGTGGCCTCTTTAACAAGTGGGGCTTGGAGAACTGGATATCCATATCCAAAAGAATGAGAGAAGAATACCATCTCACACCTTATACAAAAATCAACTCAAGATGGATCAAAGATCTAAATATAAGAGCCAAAACCATAAAGACCTTGGAAGATAATGTAGGGAAGCATCTACAGGACCTTGTAATAGGAAATGGTTTCATGAACTTCACAGCCAAAGCACGAGCAGCAAGAGAAAAAGTAGATAAATGGGATCTCATCAAAATTAAAAACGTCTGCACCTCAAAGGATGTTATTAAGAAAATAAAAAGGCAGCCTACCCAATGGGAGAAAATATTTGGCAACCATATATCTGATAGGAGCCTAATATCCTGCATATATAAAGAAATCTTACACCTCGAAAATAAAAAGACAAACAACTCATTGAAAAAATGGGCATGTGACCTGAAAAAACAATTCTCCAAGGAAGAAATACAAAAGGCTAAAAAGCACATGAAAAACTGCTCGACATCGCTAGCTATTAGGGAAATGCAAATGAAAACCACAATGACATACCATCTTATGCCCATCAGAATAGCAGCTATTAAAAAAACAGCAGAATGTAAGTGTTGGAAAGGATGGGAGGAATAGTTACCCCCATCCACTGCTGGTGGGATTGTGGAATGGTCCAGCCACTGTGGAGGACATTTTGGCAAATCCTCAGAAAACTAACACTAGATCTTCCATATGATCCAGCAATTCCACTGCTGGGTATATACCGAGAAGAATTGAAAGCAAAGACACGAACAGATATATACACACCAATGTTCATAGCGGCATTGTTCACAATTGCCAAAAGCTGGAATCAGCCCCAGTGTCCATTAACAGATGAATGGATAATCAAAATGTGGTACATACATACAATGGAATATTACTCAGGTGTTAGAAGGAATAAAGTGCTAAGACATGGAAAAACATGGATGTATCTTAAAGACCTTATGTTGAGTGAAGCAAGTCAGGCATTGAAGGATGAACAGTATATGACCTCACTGATTTGAATGAGGAAAGTTAGCAGTCTCTGAGAACTACTGAATGAAAGATAGGTTAACAAGGGAGAGTGAGAGAAGAGTAGGTTGTGAGCCATCACCCATATGGACATACTCTAAGGTAAAGTGATAGAGTATAGTTGAATATTGGAGGATAAGACAGGTGCATAGTGATATTACTGGGTTTGGTGGTACAGGGTTAACAGGTGGGTAGATTAAGAAGGGCAGTTTAGAATATCCATGGCATGTAACTATGAATCTTGTCATCCCATGAGTCAAGACAGGGGAGTGTCATATGCCCCAGGCGGATGGGGAGGACAGAAGAGAAAAGATCAAATGTGGTATTAAGTGGTCATGGGAAATGTTTTTCATTACCTTACAGTAATGGACACAGGGTATGGTAAATATCATCAAAAATTATTAAACTGTACCATATAAATGGTAAACTATACTGTAAACCATTGACCATGTTTAGTAGCTATGTTTCATTATCTGTATAACTGTTATAACAATGCTACCATCCACAAAAAAAAAAAAAAAAAAGGTTTTAATATGGGGTGGGGAAGGTGCAGGGTGTTTGGGTACATGGGAATCTCTGGTATTCAGTGTATGACTTTGCTGTGACCCAAATCTTTGAAAACTAAATGAAAATTTGGGAGACACTGGGGAATGAGAGGGGGAAGGTGTCACGGTACACACTGGATACCTGATAATGCAGTGATAAAAGGACAAAAAATAAAAATAAAAAATAATTAAAAATTATTTTTTTGTTTTTTTCCCATTTTCTTTTTTGGAATGTCCCAATCTGTTAATAATATTTTATTTTTAGTTCTTTTTTCTGAGTTTCCTTGTATTTTAGCTCTTGCATTTAAGCTTATCGTTATTATTTCATTTTCCTATTAATTGTATTTGGTTATTATATGGGCTTCATCTTCAAGGAAGGTTTAGATCACAGAAGGGTTACAATGGGGGCTGCAGAGGACCATTGGTAGGGGGTGTCTGGTATGGGGGATTCATGGGAGTAAGTTCATCTGAATATACATGGAAGATATATAAAATTGTTCAAATGATCAAGGGATGGGGCATGGTCATGGTGCGTAGATAATCACTCAATAATTGAGGGAATACTGAATTCCCAGCCTGGAGAGCTCTGCCACATTCTCCAAGGGAGCAGCAACAGTCCCCTGAGTGCAGGGGCAGTGTCTGGGAAAAGAGGATGACCCACTGTTGGGTTCTTGGTATTGATGACTAGCCTCATGAGTCATTGCTCTTGTAATTGAAACTTGGCCTATTGCTATGGGGTGCCTAAGGGTTGCCATCTGAGAGCCTCCTTGTTGCTGAAATGTGGCCTCTCTCTAAGCCAAACTCATCATATGAATGCACTACCTTCCCCCCAATGTGGGACATGACCCCCAGGGTTGAGCCTGGGGCAACGAAGGATTAATACCAAGGGCCACCTGGAAATACAACTGGGAAAAAACCTTGAATAAATAAGTTCATGTGGCTAAGAGACTTCAAAGAGTCAGGAGATCATCCCAGAGGTAACGCTTACACACACCTCAGTAGGATCTCATAGAACAGCAAAGTGTATATCACCCCACACAGAGGAGCTCCTGAGGGCTCTGGAGACACCCAAGTCCTATATAAGGGGGGATAGCCCCAGAGATTCATGCCTTATCAGTGGGCTCTACTTTGGAATCTGTGCTCCTGAGAGTGACAGAGTTGGACTCAAATAAGTCCTCCCTGCACATGATCCATCAGTCCCTTCTATTCAGACCTATATGTGAGGTTGGAGTTTGTAGGTGTAGTTCCAGAGACTGGAGCCTCTGGCCTGCCTATGTGCCAGCTGTGCCTGGAATTTCAGTGGAGCTGCAAGTCCTACTCTACAGCTCAACGGACTCACCCAAGTCACCTGGTGAGGAGATGATGATGGACAACGGCCATCCCAGGGAACAGAGAACCTGCAGCTGAAGGCAGGATAATCCCATCCACCGTATCCATGGGCTGTAAACCCACTTTAACTTGGAGGTGGAGTGGACATCACCATTCCAGTCCTCTCAGGATTGGGGAAGAGCTATGGACCATAGTGGACTTAATGGTATTCTGTTGTAGACATATTGTGACTCAAGTAGTGGAAGATATTATAACAGTGAGGTGGAGCCAGTGGCCACTAGATGCTTTCAGGGTGGGGAGGGGAAGGGCAGTTGTAATACAGGGGATTTTTCAGGACTTGGGGGTTGTCCTGAGTGACGTTGCAGCGATGGATATAGGCCATTTTACATCAGCAAATACCATGCAGAACTGTGTGGGAAAGAGTGTGGTCTACGATGTGAACTGTGGTCTATACTTAGTGGCAAAGCCCCAGGATGTGCATATCCACTGCAGTTGATGTGCCACACTAATGAAAGATGTTTATGTGAGATGTTATGGGAGGCATGGCGGTGGAGATTATGGAAATCCCTGTAATTTTTGTGTAACATTTATGTAATATAAGCATCTTTTAAAATATATATATATATATATATATAAAATAACATTTATGTAAGCAAATGCACATATATGCATATATATTTATATATCATTTTACTAATATTGGTTTGTATTGTGAAATTTTTTATTTTTACCCACAATAAAAAAATAGGAAAAAAAAATCAAGGGGATGTCAAATAGTATATCATGTTAACATAATCAAAAGAGTAGGTTTAGTTTTATTAATTCCAGAATAAGGAAAATTATGAAAGTTAAATTAGGCATTGTGATGGTTAAGGTTATCTGTGAACTCAGCCAGGTAATGGTGCCTAGTTTTCTGGTCCGGCAAGCACTCTAGTAATTGTAACACAAGGAGATTTCATGGACTTTAATTATCAGTGAGTTGACTGCATAGATGGCTTTTGACATCTACAATCAGCTAAAGAGGTTGTCACCAGCAAGGAGTGACCTCTTATCCAATCAGTTGAAGGCCTTAAAGGGGAAGATATTTCAGCATTCAGACAGAGAATTCCTATCTCTGCTATAGATAGCCAGCATCTCCTGGGAACTCATCAAGGACCTTCAACTGAAACCCTGATTTGCAGCCTTCCTTGTGGAATCTGGACTTTTACATCTCCACAATCACTTGAGAGAGTTTCATAAAATCTCATACTATTGAAAAAAAAAAAGAAATTGAAAAAAATACATTCCCTATGGAATGATGAAGGAGACATGAGTCCTAGTCATGTTCTGGCACAGTCTCACTATTTGAAATGGGGGAAACTACAAATAAATGTGTGTTTCATTTTCCCAAACATAAACTGAAACTCAATGACATGACCTCTGTTGCCCAGCCATCTCTGACAGCATTTAACCATCATCTACAGAGAATCCACCTTAGGCATATCATTGCATTGTCTCTGGATCGTGATACTGACTCCTGCACAGAGATACCTCTCCTTCCACTTATACCAGGGGAAGGAGTCCAGCACTGGGGTCAAAACCCAACATATCAATGAATTGCTTTGTTTTCCAACCCCAAGCTGATCTTAGACATATCCAAAACACATTAAAATATTAAAAAATCAAAGCAAACTGTGCTAAATAATTTTGTTTACCTGTTTCTAGTTGACAACATATTTACAAAGAATAGTTATGAATAGAACAATCAAATCCCTTTAATCAAATACTTGTGTTGATGATTTTCTCACAAATAAAACCACTTGCTGAAATAATTGGTTACATTAATCTCATGCAGATAAATTCATTTACCTTAGTGGTTAAAAATTTCGGCAGTGCAAGAGCAGTAATTATATCTGCCTGTGTTTATCAAGAGAAATTACCTTATTAAATGTATAATCTCAGTGATGGAAAGAAGATATAGAAAATATCAAGGAGACAATCTACTCCACTACTTGCCTACAGAGTGGGCTCATTGTTTCTGGAGTGGATTGGCTTTCAGAAAAAAAGCTTGGAAATGCTTGCCTCAGGGGGATTCTGAAACTTCTCCAGCTCAAATATGATACCTGCTGAAGAGAATCCAGAATGTTGTATGGATGATAATAGGAATCAAAGTCCATGGAAAATTGTGAGCATGAGCAATAAATATATTTTAGTTAAGACAGTAAGGAAAAGTTCCCAGAGAACAGGCAAAAAATTCAAATGATTTGAAATTTCAAATTTCACAAAAAACAAAGTTTGATAAAGTCCAAACCTCAGATATTAAAGGAGGCACAGGAAATAATATGATAGCACTATTCATTGCTTTACTTCATCACTAGGAAATTACTATGCTTATTTATTTTGCAACCCTAACATCTACTTACATACCAAATTTATTTCACAGTAATACCAACCTATTTTCACTCTGAACCCAAGCTATTAGAAAATTACAGGCTTAATACAGACAATCATTATGCTTCACAATGTCATAGCTATCAAAATTAGCTGTGGGTTGCTTCAGAATCCATCTTACCTTGGCCAAGCCACTTGCCTCAACACTCTCTTTTGGCCTAGTTAATTTTCAGCTTTCCAGCCCTGAGGCATAAATTTCCCCAGAGGGTAAAGGCTGCATATGCAGCCACCAGTCTTACCACCCACACATCTCACCATAAACCTACATGATAAGCTCACCACCCCCACCACCTTTAGACCCCAGTCCCTTCACCTTTTCACAAATGCTTACTGTATACTAGCCAATCCTTGACTCCTGTGGGAAACCTCATAACCTTCACCTTGAACCACAGTAAAGGCACAAACTCAGGGGTCCCTCTTGTCCTACTTGTTGCTCCCCACCTGCTGGATGAGCCACCTGAATCTATCACATTTCCTGTCAACTTCTCCTGTCTCTCTACTCTCTGGGATGTCTGAGTAACAAAAGAGCCTTCCTTATGCATTTTCACCTCAGTTTCCCTTTATGTTGTACCTGACCTCCATTCAACAGGACCCCAGTCTAAAATCCATTTTAACCAATTTGAAACAAGTGGTTCAGCAAGCATAATGTTTTGAAGCATGATCCCTTTGGGTTGCTCTTGACTTACTAACTGTGTCTCTTAGATAGATAATCTTATCTGGGAAGGGTTCATGCCTTGCTGTCATACACCTGTGCTGCTTTGTGTCACTGCCTGTTGCCCCTCCTGGATGTTCCCTAAGTTTCTGACACCAAATTTGTGGTCCCATAGATTAGAGACTTCCCAAGATCCATAAAAGGCCAGCCCTACTATGACAAGAGGGGTAATCCCTGTGGTTTCTGTTATATAACAAGTCTTCTTACAGTTCCCACAGTAGGAACTTGCAAGGTGGGAGACAGGCATCCAAGCCTGAGTTGTGATTAGAGAATGAGTCCACTAGGGCTAAACACTCATGGGTCAAAAGAGTATTAGGCCTCCTGGTGTCTGGACCACAGCAGCTGGGAGACTGCTGTGGGAGACCCTAATCACTGTCTGTGGAACTTGCATCCAGGTCTAAAACCCACCCCTAGCATTAGGAGCACCCCTCCATGGGAAGCATAAATGCATACTTCATATCAACAGTGCTACAAGGGTCTGCCATCTGCCACCCTTATTTGGCTACTACTGCTTTTTCTGCTGCTGTCACTTTTCATCCCCCATCCTCATGGGATATAGAACTTCTAATCTGAGGCTAGGCAGCTAAGGAACTACTGGGTAAAAAAATATAAGGGGACTGAGCATATTGTGCCAGCACTCCCTAGGACACCATAGGAAGTTTCTAAACTGTTTTAGAGTTGTAAGACTCCTGAAGTACTGATGCATGTACCTTGTTGAGTGAAATAAGCAAGACACAATAGGAGAAATATTGTGTGACCTCACTAATATGAACTACATAGAGTGCAGACCTATGGAGGTATAGAAGAGAATATAGGTTACCAGGAGATAGAATAGGAGTAGAGAATGGTGAGCCACTTCTTAATCTGCATAGAATTTATAATTAGATTGAGTGTAATGGTTAGGAAATGGATGGAGGTGTTGGTGGAACAGTTATGTGGGTGTAATTAACAGCATTTAAGTGTGTGTGTATGAACAGGGCTGAAAGGGGAACTTTGAAGCTATGTATGTTGCTAGAAGGAAAGTTAGAAGATAAAATGGGGGACTGTATGACACAATAAACTCCGGGTGGCTAAGGATTGTTGTTAATTATAAAAATATAAGAAAGTTCTTTCAGGAACTATAATAAAGTTACATCACAAGCATAAGGTATTGACAGTAGGTTGGTGTGGCAGTTGGTATTATTTATGTAATGCCAAAGATAAAAAGATTATGTTTGTAAACTGGTCTGTTCCTCTGGGTATGATACCCATTGAATGCATTAGATTCAGCTGACATGTCTTGATTAAATTACCTGTTAAGATTATGGTTTTGATCTGACCACATCAGTAGGACATGACTCAGGGTTTGGGTCCCTGCCCCCTTGGGCCTATATAAATGGACACTCACTTTAGAAGACCCACAGAAAGAGAGACAGCACCAAAGATAGGAAAGAGGAGAGGACTTTGTCAGTTTTGATCCTCGAGCCTGGGAAGAGATGAGCAATTTGCCTGATAGTTTGCAGCTGAAGAGAACAGAGCAGCTGAGCAGCTGATAAGGCCTGGAAGGAAATGAGTACTATGCCAGATTTATATAGGAAGCCATGAAAGACAAGCCCTATGCCAGCCTATAGCTGAGATCAGAAGAAGCTGGGCCTATGGATACTTAAGAGGAAGAAGGCCCAAAAGACCAGGCAGAGATTGCTCACCATCTTGCTTCACCATGTGGAAACACACTTTGGTGAGAAAGTGGCCTTGAGATGGACACTTTAGTGCCTTGTAACTGTAAGCTTTTACCCCAAATAAATACCTTTATGAAAGCCAACAGATTTCAGCTACTTTGCTTCAGCACCCATTTTGGCTGACTAATACAGGTGGTATATGTGGAAAATGCATCTAAGACATACTTCTGTGGAATATAAATGTATTATTGTTGCCTTAGGTATGTTTTCTGGGTAAAGGCAAAGTAGATAACAAAATATTAAACTTCCATCCTGGGGATGTCCTGCCATTTTCTCCAAAAAAAAAAAAAGGCAAAAACCTCTGGAAAATACAAGCCTTGTTCAAAAAAGAAAACAGGCCAATATGCCAAATCCTAGACCTTAATGCTTGCACTTATGATCCTTATTCCTGCAATAATGAAATTAGGCCTAATTATAATTAATGACAACTTCCCTGTTGCTCAATTGTCTCTCTCTAAGCAAAATCTGGAAATAAACTCACTATCTTCTCCACAACATGGGATTTGATTCCCAGGGATAAGCCTCCCTGCCATGGAGGGATTATTACCAAGCATTAATCACTCATGCATTTGGGGAAAAAGACCTTGACCAAAAAGGGGAAATATTAAATAAAACAGAGTATTTTATGGCTAAGAGATTTTAAAGTGAGTTGGTAAGTTATTCCAGAGATTACACATATACAGGGCTCAGGCACTTTTCACAAACTGCCATAGTAAACAAAGTCTCAATCAAAAGTGATACTGAGGACTCCAGAGCTCATACTATCTTGAGGCTATGGATGGAGTGTAGTTATTGGCAGGACATAATGACTCTCACATCAGAGTCACAAATCCTGTCTTATCTTATAGGCCATAGGGGGCTATGACAAATGGGACCCTGTGGGATTTTGCTTGCCAGTCAACTAACAAATGCCACAATATCACCTGAAATAAGGCACTTTGTGGATCCTGCCTTTAAGCCAAGTTCTCCCCAGAGGAGGAGATTTTTATATCCACTATGTCTCCATATAATAGTCCTATTTGACCAGATCTTCAAGTCTTCACAAATGAAGGGTTATCAACCATCAATTATATCAAGATTAACTCATAAGTTCAGACCATCACATTTTCTATTCCTAACAACACCTATTTAATAAAATATATACACGGGTCCACAGGAACATGGGCAATAGATTTATCATGACTGACTTGATCGTCTTGATTTATCTATACCTAAAATAAAATTCTTAATCACTGCTGCCACAACCTTAAGAAATGGTCTCTAAAAATACACTTAATACTTTGACTATATAGTTGATATTTGATTATGGGTTGACTCTAAATAAGACCTCTGAGAGGACCTAGCCACATTCACTCATTGTTTACAGAAATGAGACTGAAATATAGCATCGCATTAAAGGTGACCAAACTTTGTCAAATTCCTGAGCATGATCTGGCCCTTAAAGGACAGACAGATTCTCATCACCATCAAACACAAGCCATCCTAAAACACTAAGATATGCAAAACACCTATTAGTTATTCATGTTATGAATGTAAAACATCCCACCTCTTTCACTTTTATTACAGCCCATATACAAAAATCACATGTATATCTGCTAATTTCCAATGGGGAAAGCCCCACCAATGTGCCTCAGAATTAGCACAACAGGCCATTTTCCAAACCATGCCCATGTCCCATTGGGAACAGATTTTAGATTAGAGTCCTTGGCTAACTCCACATATGTACCTTGGATCCCTTGCACTAATTATGGTCAACAATGACCCCCAATGGGTTTTTGGACTAAGAGGCTCCCTAGTCTCCTGCTGAATATACACCCATTAAAATGGCTGCTTATTGGGATCTCTATAATTAAGGTGCTTACAGGAAACAACCATTCAGACTGTACACTTAGATTCCTGTAAGGCTGTGGGTGAGAGATAATCCCAGCAGGATCTCAGAATAACACTGAAGCCTCACTGGAAAAATGGAAATGATACATAAATGAGAGGGCTAAATCTCACAAATAATTCTTTCTAAATTGCAGGTGGACACATTTTAAGCACACCAGAAGAAGAAGAGAAGGGAAGGGGACAGAAGGAGTGTAAGAGGAAATAATTGCTGAAAATTTCCCAACCCTATGGAGGGAGAGGATGTACATGTCCAGGAAGTGCAGTGAACTCCAAACAGTATAAATCCTAACAGGCCTACTGCAAAATATATACTTATCAAATTATCTAATGCTCAAGACAAACAGAGAATACTGAAAGCAGCAAAAGAAAAGAGAACTAACACACAAAAAAGAAGCACAATAAGATTAGGTTCTGATTTCTCATCTGAAAACATGAAAGCAAGAAGGCAGTGGTATACTATAGTTAAGGTGCTAAAAGAAAAAAAATCCAGCAAAGAAATTTTTATCCAGCAAGGCTGGCATTCAAAAATCAGGGAGAGCTCAAAATATTGAGAGATAAACAGAAATTAAGAAAATATGTCAATATGAAACCTGCCCTTCAAGAAATACTAAAGGGAGTTCTGCCAGTTGAAAGAATAAAACAGGAGTGAGAGTTGGAGAAGAGTGTAAGAACAACTAAAAGGATAAAAAGAGAAATAAAAACAACATATAACATACATAAACCTTAAGAAAATATGGCTAATGTAAATAATTCCTTGACAGTAATAACATTGAATATCAATGAATTAAAGTCACCCGTCAAGAGACATAGATTGGCAGAATGGATAAGGATATATGACCCATCTATATGCTGTCTACAAGAAAACCATCTTAAACCCAGGTATGCAAGAAGGCTGGAAGTGAATGGTTGGAAAACAATTTTACAAGCAGACAATAACCAAAAAAGTGTGGGAGTAGCAATATTAATATTGAATAAAATAGACTTTAAATGAAAAACTGTTGTAAGAGACAAAGAAGGACAGTATATACCAATAAAAATGGGTAATCTAAAAAGAAGAAAGAACAATCGTAAACATTCATGCACCTGAACAGGACACCTCAAAATAATGAGGCAAACAATGGAAAAAGTAAATGGAGAAATAGATGCCTCTACAATTATATTAGGGGACATTAGTACACCATTATCATCATTAGAAAGAACATCTCAACAAGAGAATCAATACAGAAACAAAAACTTTGAGTAATACATTAGAGGATCTGGATACAGAACATTACACTGAAATACAGCAGGATATACATTCTTCTCGAATGCACATGCATCATTCTCCAGGATAGACCACATGCTAGGCCACAGAAAATCTCTCAGTGAATTCAGAAAGATAAAAATTATACAAAGCAATTTCTCTGACCACAATGGAATGAATCTGGAAGTCAGTAAGGGGCAGACAACCAGATTAGGTACAAAGATATAGAAGTTAAACAACACCATCTTATACCAACAGTGGGTCAAGGAGGAAACCTCAAAAGAAATCAGTAACTATCCTGAAAGGAAAGAAATGACAACACATCATATCAAAACCTATGGTATGCAGCAAAAGCAGTACTGAAAGGGAAATTCATAGCCACAAATACCTATATTAAAAAAGAAGAAAGAGCTAAAATCAAAGACCTAACTGCACACCTGCAGGAATTAGAAAAAAAAAAAAGAACAAACTAACCCCAAAGGAAGTAGAAAAAAAAAAGAAACAACAAAGTTTAGATCAGAACTAAATGAAGTTGAAAATACAAAAGCACTAGAAAATTTTTGAAAAAATAAAATGAGCTTCTTCGTGAACATTAGTAAAATTGTCAAAACCATAGCTAGATTAACAAAGGAAAAAAGAAATAAGATGCAAACATAAAATAAGGAACAAGGAAGAGAATATCAACACTGACACCACAGAAATCAAGAGTATCATAAGAGGATACTGTGAAAAGTTATATGACAACAAGATGGATAATTAAGAGGAAATGGACAAATTCCTAGAAACACACAAGATGCCCACATTGTCAAAAGAATAAATTGATGAACTCAACAGACCAATCACAAGTAATGAGATAGAAATAGTCATCAAAAGCCTACCAATGAAGAAGAGCTCATGACCAGATGGCTTCACAGGTGAATTCTACCAAACATGCCAGAAAGAACTAAAACAAATCCTGCATAAACTCTTCCAAAGAATTATAGGGAACATTGCCTAATTCATTCTTTGATGCCAAAATTACACTTCTACCAAAGCCAAATATGATGCCACAAGAAAGGAACAATCTCTCTAATGAAACTAGATGCTAAAATCCTCAACAAAATACTATACTTACTAATCATATTCAACAACACATCAAACAAATTCTACAGCATTACTAAATGGGTTTCATTGCTGGTGTGCAAGGATGGTTCAACATAAGAAAATCAATCAATGTAATACACCACATAAAGAGATTGAAAGAAAAAAACCACATGATCATCTCTATAGATGCAGAAAAAGCATTAGACAAAATACAGGAAACATTCCTTATAGAAGTACTTGCTTGAGCACTTAAGCAAGAAAAAGATATAAAAGGTATCCAAATTGGAAAGGAAGAAGTAAAAATTTCACTATTTGCAAATGACATGACCTTATACATAGAAGCCCTGAGAAATCTACAACAAAATTTCTAGAGCTTATAAATGAGTTCAGTAAACTTGCAGGTTATAAGATCAATTTGCAAAAATCAGTGGCATTTGGTACACAAATAATGAGCAATCCAAGGAAGAAATCAAGGGAAAAAAATCCCATTTACAATAGCAACTAAAGGAATCAAATACCTAGGAATAAATTTAACTAAAGATGTAAGTGACTTTTATGCAGAGAACTACACAGCACTGTTAAAGAAAATAAAATAAGACTTAAATAAATGGAAGAATATTCCTTGCCCATGGACAGGCAAACTAAATATAATTAAGATGTCTATCCTACCCAAACTAATCTACAGATTTAAAGCAATCCCAATAAAAATCAACACAGCATTTATTACTGAATTGTAAAAACTATGAAATTTATTTGGATGGGCAAGAGGCCTAAATAACAAAAGACATATTGAAAAAGAAAAAAGAAATTGGAGGAATAACACTACCTGACTTTAAAACATACTACAAAGCTACAGAGGTCAAAAGAGCAATGGTATTGGCACAAGGATAGACATAAAGACCAATGGAAAAAAAATTGAGAGTTCAGATATATATCCTCACATATACAGTCAACTTATATTTGAGATGGTCACCAAGCCAATTCAACTAGGAGAGAATGGCCTCTTCAACAAATGGTGCTTGGAGAACTGGTTATTCATATCCAAAAGAATGAGAGAGGAACACCATCTCACACCTCATACAAAAATCAACTCAAGATGGATCAAATATCTAAATATAAGAGCCAAGACCATAAAGACCTTGCAAGATAATGTAGGGAAGCATCTACAGGATCTTGTACTGGAAATGGTTTTGTGAACTTTACACCCAAAACATGAGCAATGAAAGAAAAAATAGATAAATAGGACCTCCTCAAAATTAAAAATTTTTGCACCTCAAAGGAGTTTGTCAAGAAAGTAGAAAGGCTGCCTATGCAATGGCAGAAAACATTCAGTAACCATATATCTGATAGGTGCCTAATACCCACCATATATAAAGAAATCCTTTACCTTGAAAATAAAAAGACAAACCACCCATTTAAACAATGGGCAAGTGATTTCCAAAGAAGACATACAAATGGCTAACAAGCGCATGAAAAGATGCTCAGTGTCACTAGCTATTAGGGAAGTGCAAGTCAATACTACAATAAGATATCATGTTACACCCAGTAGACTGGCAGCTATTAAAAAAATAGAGTATTACAAGTGTTTTAGAGGGTGTGGAGGAAGGGGAACCCTCATTCACTACTGGTAGGAATGTAGAATGGCACAGCCACTGTGGAGGGCAGTTTGACATTTCCTCAGAAAACTAAATATAGAACTGCCAAATGATCTAGCAATTCCATTGCTGGGTATATACCCAGAAGAACTGAAAGCAAGGACATGGACAGATATATACACATCAATGTTCATAGTGTCTTTATTCACTATTGCCAAAAGTTGGAGTCAACCCAAATGCCCTTCAACAGATGAATGGATAAATTAATTGTGGTATATACATACAATGGAATATTACTCAGCTGTATGAAGGAATTCAGAATTAACACACACGATAACATGGATGAATCATGAGGGCCTTAAGTTAAGCGAAGCAAGCCAGGCAATGAAGGACAAATATTACATGACCTAACTGATATGAATTAAGCAAATAGAGCAGACTCACAGAGCTAGATTAGAAGATAGGTTTACAGGAAATAGAAAAGGAGAAGGTTGTGAGCCAATGCCCCTATGGGCAAAATCTATGATAAGGGGGAAGTGTGTCATTGTGCAGTGGAGGGGCATGACAGTAGTGTAATCATACTTTTTGGTTAGATGGTGTGGGTTTGTTTGGGGGGTGGGGTGGGGAGTGTACGCTGGACTGTCAATGGAATTGGGGGGAGGGTTGGGGGAGTGAACAGGTGAAAACTGGGGAATGGTGGGCACGTGGTTGAAACTACAATGTTGGGAATGTTCTTTTGGCAATATGGCAAGTGAGGGTTGCTGGTTTGGGGTGTTGTATGTGGGGAGTATTCAAGACAAGGTGCACCTGGTGCAGGCTTCTAGGGTTTGTGTGAGTGTTCATCTTGCCATAGTGTGTTATATCAGTGGGTGGAGACCCACATACTGAGTGGTAAGGTGGTGGACTCCCATCCTGGGGAGGCCTTCTATGTTCTCAGATAGAGGGGTGGGAGTCTTTTGAGAGCATGGGCAGTGTCTGACAGGAGAGGACAGATGTGTGTCAAGCCCTCGGTGTTGTTGAAGGTAACTATGAATTTTTTTCCTTCAAGGAGTGAAGACTGGTGGTTGCCATGAGTCCCGATGGGAGAGGGAGGGAGGAATAGAATATATGGAACAGGGGGCATTTTGGGGTAGATGGAAGTGTTCTACATGCTCTTGCAATGATGGATACAGGCCATGTTGAGCTGCATCAAAGTTTATGAAAGTGTATTGTCCAAAATGTTAACGATATTGTAAACCATTTACCATGGTTGATAGCTATGTTTCAATTTTGTTACATCAGTTGTAACAAAAGTACCACCCACATATAAAATGCTATTAATAGGGGAAGGGGGAAAAGGGGGAGGAAGTTGGATATATGGGAGTCCCCTGTATTCAGTATATGACTTTTCTGTAACGTAAACCTACTTTGAGGACAAAATGAAAATTTAAAAAAAGTAAGACACTGGGGGAATAAACAGAAGACAATGTTACTGTACATAAAAGACAACTGATATTACAGTGATGAAGGGAATTTTTTTTATTTAAATATTTTTTTATTATTTTTTATCCCAAATATTTATTTTTTAATTTTTTAAAAAAATGTTAGTATTTTATTTCTCATTTTTAAAACTATCAGTATTATTTCATTTTCTTATTAATCATATTTGGCTATTTTATTGGCTTCATTTTTGAAGAAGCTTTGGGTCACAGAAGGGTTACAAATGTGGCATGGGAGGATCATAAGTATGGGTTGTCATAGATGGAGGATACATGGGAGGAAACTCACCTGGGTATACATATAAGCTTATACATTTGTTCAGACATTCATGGGGCATTGTCATGGTGGGTGGAGATTCAAACAATAACCAAAGGAATACAAAATTCCCATCCTGGGGAGATCTGCCACATTCTCTAATACATCAGCAAGAATCCCCTGAGTACAGTGGCAATAACTAGTGAAGGAGGATGGCCCATTGACAGACCCTTGATGTTGATGACTGTGCATATGAACCTTCACTCTTGAAATTGAAACTTAGCCTAGTATTATAGGGTGTGTAAGAGTTGCCTCCTGGGATTCTCTTTGTTGCTCAAATGTGGCCTCTCACTAAGCCAAACTCAGCATGGAACATGATTCCCAGGAATGAGCCTCCCTGGCACTGAGAGATTACTACCAAGCACCAACTAGCAATACAACTGGAAAAAGACCTTGATCAGAAGGGGGAAAATGTAAAGACAAATGAGTTAATATAGCTAAGAGACTTCAAAGTGAGTGGGGAGGTTATTCCAGAGGTAATGATTATGCATGTCTCAACAGGATCTCTTTCACTGCAAAAGTAGATACTATACCAAATAGTGGGGCTCCTGAGGGCTCTGGAGACATCCAGATACTATAGTCAGGGCAGATAGCTAAGGAGTTTGGTTACTGGCCATTGGGCCCTACTTTGGAATTCATGCCCCCCAGAGTGACAGTTGTGGTTTCCCTACACATGGCTCTTCTGTCTTTCTGTTTGAAACTATAATTAGTACTAGAGTTGGCAGATGTACATCTAAGAGACTTAAATCTTTGGGCTTTCCATGTGCCAGCTGGGCCCTGAATCTTAACAGAGTTGCAACACCTTCTCTCATATTCATTGGACTCAGCCAGGAAGACTAAAAATGAGGGGATGATGGACAACTACCATACCAAGGAATCGAGAGAGTCTACAACTACAAGCAAGAGAGTCCCATCCATCAACCTTATGGGATCACAGTCCCCTTTCAATTGGAAGTGGAGTGGACATCACCATCCCAGAATCCTCAGGAATGGGGAATGAACAATGGATTAAAGTAGAGTTACTGGTATCCTACTATAGATTTATTGTTTCTAGCAATGGAAGAAATTATACTATTGATGTTGAGGGTGCCAACTGAAGTTTCTGAGGGCAGGAAGAGAGAAAACAGGTGTAAAATAGGGGCATTTTTTGGGACTTCGGAATTGTCCCAAATGACATTGCAATGACGGACATAGGTGATTATAAATCTTGCCATAACCAACAGAATTGTGTGGAAGAGAGCATAAACTACAATGTAAACTTTAATCCAGGCTTAGTCACATTGTAAACTCCACAATGTGTTCATCAATTGAAATGAGTGTACCTCACTAATGAAGGACATTGTTAATGTGGGAAAATGTGGGAGTTTGGGGGGCAGGGCATATGGGAATCCCCTGTTGTTTTTTTGTGTGTGTGTGACATTTGTATAATCTAAGTATCTTAAAAAAAATTTTTTTTAAATAAAACAAAAAAAAGAAGATAAAGTAAATGACTACATCCTGGGAAAGCATTGTACCTTCAGCTGGGCAATTCAACCTTAAAGCAACATGGTCAACCATATAAGGTGTTTATAATCAAAAATGATAATCTATGTACAGCTCAATACACAAAACTAACCATAGATCCAAGATTGATGCTAAGGAAGAGCTCCTTGTTTATCTTGAGACATTTGCATTCTGATTGAATACTTCATTTGATTGTCATTGTCAAACTCTTATTCTTAGTGCACTGGAAATGTTTCAATATCAGAAACACTTTGAAACTAAAAAGTAAATAAAGAAATTGTATTGTATAATCCATGCTTCTAGTTAACACAGTCCTACAGTAAAGGGGTTTAAGATTCTGCTCTACTCAAATTCTCTTAGTTTTAAAAATATAAAAAATAAAATAAAAACAAATTGTAAGTGGATATGGTTTTCCCCATGCTCAATCCCTTGCCCACAAGTCTTGAGATACTGACAATAGCACCCACAGTGACCCTCCCCTACCATGTGGGAAGCTCATTGGGACCAACTGTCTGATATGGAAAGGAAGTTAGTATATCTCACTGATGGCACCACTACCATGGTACATTATGCAACTCACTGGAAGGTCACAGAATATCACCTTTCCTCAACCACCCCACATATTCAAGATGACTGTTTGTGGTCTGCACAGTTGGCAGAGCTAGAATTGGTCCAGTTGTTCATCTAGGATGCACTGAATTTCCAGTTGCTTAATTTCCAAATCTTCTTTGAATCTTGAGTTGTGGTTGGGCTGGGAGGTGGATCAGAACAATTGAAACAAAATATTATTTTCATACAAGAAAAACATATGTGGGTGTTTCCAGATTTGGAAAGAGCTCACAACCTCACCCATTTCCACTTTGTAGTGGTAAGCTGTAGGTACCCAGTAAACACATGTTCTTAAACTTAAGCCATTTTTGTAGGTTTGAACCCATTAGTAGAACCTTTTGATGAGATTACTTCAATTAAGGTGTGAACCATCTCAATCAGGATGGGTCTTAATCCTATTATTGGAGCCCTTTATAAGAAAATGAAATTCACACACAGGTAGAGAAAGCCACAGAAAGCAAGAATCTGAAATACAACTTGGTAGATAAGGAAGAGACCAGGAGATGTTGCCATGTAACTTTCCGTGTGACAGAGGAACCAAGGATCACTGTCAGCCCACACCAGAATATCACTTTATGCTGTCTTTATGGTAAAGAATTTTCATGATAATGCCCTGATTTGGACAGTTTAATGGGCTCAAAACCATGTATGAATAAATTTCCATTGTTTAACCCAACCCATTCATGGTATTTATTTAACTAATCTAGGGAACTAAAACACATACACTCAACTCACCACACCAGGGTAATTTTTCAGATACTGCTGATAAGTTACATAAAATTCATTCCTACACAGCATATCTGGTGGGTCCTTATGACACTGCCCACTCAGGCCCCTGAAGCTTTTGCCACTAACTAGCAGTCTGGGCCCATAGCTCCTTGGGACTTAGAGGCTCCTCTGCCCTGATGGAGAGGCCTCATAAAAAGGGATTGCATCTAGGCAGTTACTAAAGACTATGACTTGTGATCCTAATCCAAACATTGGCATCCCAGTGATGGGGTCATATTTCACAGAGGGAGTGTTAAACTCTTCGCCCATCGACATATTTGTTTCATAAGGACACTTCCCATCACTTCTGAAGCCACCTGAAATTGGAGATTATTGGTCCCAAACAGCAGTCAAAAATCTGGTTCACCTTTAGGGGTGGAGAAAATCTACATCTGGTAGGTGACAGTTATATTTAAAAGTGACCTCCTTATATCCTGCCATGAGTACCTATTATACATACAGGGCATAACACCCAGGCAAATACCAGACCTAAAGCACACTCTGAGTAAAAGCATTATGCAAACTCTCAGTGAAGGAAAAAAAAATCACTATGTCCAGTTGTCATGGTACAAGTAACAGTCCTAGAAGCTAGTCCCCACCAACTGGCTCAATGGGAATGGTCACCCTGTCTCTGTGTCTTTAATAATTTTGTTGGCTGTATAAGCCTTACCATGCAGACCAGCTATGCTCAAACAATACTGAAGTAATCCTAAAATTGTACACAAGTGTAGGTCAGAAGATGGCTGTTGTTCCTCAACATGCCACCAAGTATGCCTGAGGACCCAAAGCCACCTCACTTATATATCAAAAGTGTCCATTAGCACCAATGAATAAATGATCTTTGATCAAGGTAAACTAAATGGCATTCTCACACCACACCAAAGGACTCACAATTATAATTAAATCGCACCTGCAAGAGAATTTTCCTCTACTCCAGATACTGTGTATACTCTGCTATAGACAGGTGCTTAGATTGCAAAGAGAGGCTATGAAAATAAGCACCCAATTGGCATATAAATGTGGACAAAATGCACTCTTCCTGTGTAGAAATGTGCAGGGAATCACACTGGAACACATAGCCAAAGCCTTTGCTCTGTGTCCTAGACAATCCCCTAAGAGTCATGGAGATCTGTGATGACAATCATTTTACTAAACATAAAGAGCTATCTTACTAAAGCTGCCCAATAGTATTTAAAATCCCTAGCAAAATTGCCTATACTCTATAGTTTGTTTCTTGGGAAGGATACCCAACCATGCATTGGCTTCAGCAATCACTGCCTCAAACCACTTCACCCCAGGTCATGACCTCATCACTAGAGAGGATTTTGCCTCCAGCTGAATCCACCACATAAGTTGGAGTGTAGGATTTACAGCACTTCTTGAAGCCTTGGGACACAAACTTGGAATTATACCTCAAAGACATTGCCATTTACTAGTCCAGAGGGCCCATGCAGTACCTTAGTGCCTGCAAAAGTAAAACTGTAAGTCACACCCTCCACAACTGTTAACTCTTCCGCCAGTTAAGGAAGGGGAGTCTGTTCTATTACCAATATAGCTGGATGCATGTATATTATCTACTCAGGGCTTGTCCAATATAATTTATAAAAGATGAAATGATAGATACACATTAATAATATCTCCAATGCCTTTTTAAAAATGTATAATTGTTCCCAAACCCTCACTATCTTCAGGCCCACACTGAGCTTTTTTCCTCATGGATAGCTGGGGACACTGGCTCCACCAGGCCCTCCAATTACTATTTATAAATTTTAATTATGATTATGTTGCACTTATTTAGGCTGATCATTTAAATCATAATGCATAACTTCAATATACCCTTAACTATTTCAACTATTCTGGCCACAGACATCTTAAAACTGATGCCAAAGCTTTAGGATGAATCATAATGGCATAGAAGAAATTGCATTTTGTGCCTCATCATCCTGCCTATCCTAGTCATAACTTGCTCTTCTAAGCAACCACCCCAGTTATTCCTGCTGTGGGCTGCACCTCTCTGTTTTGGGATGATAAGGGCTGCTGCTAGCTTCTATGGAAGTCACCTGACACTTATCCAAAAGGCATCTTGCTACTTCTACTCTACAAGCCTCAAGATGGATGAACTATGAAAACAGTATGCTAAATGAATGTCAGATATAAATGAACAAAAATTGTATGATGCTAGTTATATGAAATATCTAAAATAAGCAAATTCATAAAGAGAGAAGAATAGAGGTTACCAGGGGCCAGGGGTGGTGGGAATGGAGAGTTATTATTTAATGGTTAGAGATGAAAAAGTTTTGTTGGGGCTGATGAACAAATTTGGCCAATGGATGAGATGTTGATGACAATACAACATTGTAAATGTATTAATGGCAATGAATTGTGCACTAAAAAATGGGTAAAATGTCAAATTTCATGTTATATATATGTAACCATAAAAAAATTATAAAGCTAAAAATTAATTACTAGCAGGGTGGTTACTTTCATATGGTTTGGATGATAAGTAGCTGCCTCAATTTCTCCAAGCAGCCCTTGCTGTTTCTGTCTTTAATGCAGTATAGTTTGAAACATCCAATTCCCCATATTTGCAGGAAAATACTATCCCCCCCTTCTGGATCACAATAAATCCAAGATCCCAAGAACCACATGTGCTTCCTGCCCCATCTCCTCCATGGAAGCTTACAGGAGCATAGGTTAGGGAAGTCAGAGACACTCCACCCTCCCTCATTATACACTCTAATCCACCATGCTCTTTGAGCTAATAAAGGTGTCCTTTCATGTGCTATTGGCTGGTTGGCTATGGATGTGTGTGCCTCATCAACAAAAGAACATTCACATAACATCTGAAACACTAATATATATATGGAGAATATTTCATCCAAAAAAACAGAGTAAACATTCTTATTAATTGTAAACAATCATTCTTTAGGATAGAATATATAGGTCACAGAACAAATAACAAAAAATTTTAAATGACCGAAATCATACAAAACATCTTCTCAAATCCCAATGGAATGAAATTAGATATCAATGACATAAAGATAACTGGAAAATACACAAATATATGGAGATTAAACAATATACTCCATTGCAAATGATTTTGTCAAAGAGATCACAGTTAACTTAGTCAATATCTTGAGATAATCAAAAATGGGACTATAACATACCAAAATTTATGGCATGCAGCATATGCTGTGCTCAGAAGAAAATATATAACTTTAAATGCTTACATAAAAATAGAAGCAATTCTAAAATAACTAAACTAACCTCACATTTTGAAATAGAACAAAAGGAGGAAACCAAACCCAAATTGAAGTGAAGAAAGGAAATAATAAAGGATAGTGTTGTGATATATTAAAGAGAATATAGAAAAACAATATAGAAAATCAACAAAAACCAAAAGTTGTTTCTTTGAATAGATAATTAAAACTCACAAATACTAAGATAGCCTTACAAAGAGAAAAACGAGAAAAGATAAATATAATAAAAATCAGAAATAAAAAGTGGACTTTTACTACAGACTTTACAGAAATAAAAAGGACTATAAAAGGATAATATGAACAATTGCACACTGTATTAGTTCAGGGTTCTCTAGGGAAATGGCTTACAAGAGATATCTTTAAATAATACCAGATTTTATAATATTGTTTCATGCAACCAAATTTCATAGGGCAGGCTGCAAGCCAGGGACTCCCATGAAGGAACTCATTGAGTTCCATAGGAGACACTGGCCTTCGGAAGCAGAGACTGGAATTTTCTCTCTGAATATTGAAAACCACCTCTCCTTTTAAGGCTTCCAATTGATTGGATGAGACATCATTCATTGTTGATGGCAATCTCTTCAGTTGATCATAGATGTAATCAGACATCCACAAAATCAACTCACTGATAACTAGTCCATGAAATGCACTTGTATTACAACTCGCCGAGGGCTTGCTTGACCAAACAACTGGGCATCATTTCCCGGCCGAGTAGACACATAAGCCTAAGCATCACAGTCTATCCCTTGTCAACTTGGCAGCCACACACATCTCCTCAAACCACACTTAATCTTTAAATAAAAACAATAACAAACATATATATATATATATATATTCTCTGCCTACCAACACTCAACTATCCTGTGTACAACTGGAAATACACTAAATCCCTCCCAAATAAGGTAGAGATCTTTGCGTAATAGTCACTCTTAAACTTGTCATCCTTAAATATTGTGGCATGAAACTAATACAACTTTTGTCATATGATAAGGGGAAAAGATAGGGAATAAAATAAACATGTTCATTTTATGTACATATACATATTCATAACAAAATAAGGAAAAAAATAGTCATGACCATTACAGTCCTCATTTCTGTAGTTGGTCACATAGACAAAGTTTGTATTTAATACTACCTTCCTCCACTCCCCATTCCATATTCCCTTACTCTCATCAAGCTCCTCAGCTGGCTGTGTTTCTTTGCCTGGTGGGGTGACCAAATCCTTAATTCCTGAAGATTCTGGGACATTGTTAATCCTGACTGGATTGGATTGCTACAATTTTCCATTGACTTTTATCATAGGGCATGGTAGTACAAAGAGATGCCATCGGGGATCTCCTGAATTTCAGGGAATTCTTCTTGACCTCCATTGTGTAGTGCATTTCTAATTCCCCTTGTTAGGATCAATCCCTCAAGCCAGTACAGTAATTCCCTTCTTTTCCTGTTCATTCAGGAGCATGAGGAACACAAAATGTTCAGATGGCAGTCTAAACTTTCACTTACATGGAATCATCACTCCTCCTTTTAGAACTAATACCTGTAGACTAGCAGAGCTTAAGTTTGGAGGCACAGGAAACAAAAATTTTCCTAGTGGATCACTAGGGGTAATAGTGAGAGATGCCACTTCTGTTTCTACCCCTTGATTCCTGGACCCATGAATCTTGGCCACAGGAGAAACAGCACCATAGTGTGGATGCTGATTTAAAGCATATACAAACTTCTGAAGAACACTGACACAGCCCTGCAAGATTTTGCCATCGAGTAGATCCATAATTGAGTCTTCAAAATGCCATTTCAGTGTTCTATCAGTTCAGCGGCCTCAGGATATAGGGAAACATGGTAAGACCAGTGAATTTCATAAACATGTGTTCATTCCCAAACATCATTTGCTGTGAAGTGGGATCCTTGATCAGAAGCAATGCTATGTGGAATACCATGGCAATGGATAAGACATATATAAGTCCATAGATGGTAGTGTTGGAAGAAGCATTGCATGCAGGGAAGGCAGACCCATATCCAGAGAATGTGTCTATTCCAGTTAGAACAATTGCTGCTCCTTCCGTGATGGAAGATGTCCAATGTAATCAACCTGTCACCAGGTAGCAGGCTGATCACTTCAGGTCATTGTGCCATATAAGGAGCTAAGTGTGAGTCTCTGCTGCTGGCTGATTAGCACTCAGCTGTAGCTGTAGCCATGTTGGGTTTGTGTAGGGGAAGTCCATGTCGCTGAACACATGCATAACCCCATACATACCACCATGGCTGCTTTTTTCATGAGTGCATTGGGTAACGACAGGAGTGGCTGGGGAAAGAGTTTGCATGCTATCCACAGAACAGGCCATTTTATCCACTTGATAATTAAAATCTTCCTCTGCTGAAGTCACCCTATGGTGATCATTTATATGGAACAAAAATATTTTCGTGTTTTTTGCCCACTCAGAAAGGTCTATCCACATCCCTCTTCCCCAGAAACCTTTGTCACACATTTTCCAATAATGAGGCTTCCAATTCCCTGACCATCCATTTAAAAATTTGCATCAAGCAATGAATCAGTGTGAAATGCACATCTGGCTATTTCTCCTTCCAAACAAAATAAACAACCAGGTGTGCTATTCAAAATCCTATCCAATGGGAGGATTTTCCCTCCCAACTGTCCTTCAGGGACTTCCCAGAAAGGGACTACAGTGCTGCTGCTGTCCACTTTTGGGCGGTAACTGCTTATCATGAAGAACCATCTGTAAACAAGGCCCATGTTTTCTCCTCCTTGGTCAACTATCTGTTAGAGACTATAGCTGTGGGCTGTGAAAGAGAAAGTAATGTAGCAGGATTAGTGACCATGAGCATTTGGGGCACTTCTCATGTAATTTACTTGTGCCTTCAGGACCCATTTGAGCCCTATCTTATACATACCACTTCCACTTCATGATGGAATGCTGCTGTGCACACTCAACCTTATGGTTTGGTGGTTGAGATAACACCCAGCTCATTAGAGGCTACTCAGGTTTCATGGTAACTTGGTGGTCTATGTTTAAGCATTCATTCTCTACTAAGGCACTGTAGCAGGCCAGAATTTGTTTCTCAAAAGGAGAGTAGTAATGTTCAAATGATGGCAAGGTTTTGCTCTAGAATCCTAAGGGTCTGAATTGTGATTCTCCTATAGGGGCCTACAAAAGCCTCTATTTGCAACTGACAATCCAGCACCATTGGATCTGCTGGATCATATGGCCCAGGTGGCAGTGCAGTTTGCATAGTGGCCTGGACCTGCCAAAAAGCCTCCCCTTATTCTGGTCCCAACTCAAAACTAGCAGCTTTTCTGGTTACTCAGACCAGAAACCGACAGGAGATATCTGTGAATAGTATGAGATTTTATAAAATTATCACACATGACCATGGTGATGCACATGTCCAAAATCCATAGGTCAGGCTGCAAGCCAGGAACTCTGATGATGGCTCTCATTGAGTTCCACAGGAGACAATGGCTATCTGAAGTAGGGACTGGAATTTTCTCTCTGAACCCTGAAATTGCCACTTCTTTTTAGTCCTTCAACTGATTGGATGAGACATCACTCATTGCCAATGGCAATCTCCTTAGTTGATTGTAGATATAATCAGCCATTCATGCCATCACTTCACTGAAGATTAAAATCCATGAAATGTCCTTTAATTAGAACCAGCCCAGTGATTGCTTGATGAAACAACTGGGCACCATTACCTGATTGAGTTGACACAGTAACCCAATTAACACACACCCATCAAATTAGACAACCTATATTAAATAAATAAATTCCTACAAGTACACAAACTTCATATGCTGATTAAAAATATAGACCTCAACAGACCAATAGCATAGAGATTGAAGCATTATTCAACAGCTCCCAACAAAAAAGTACAAGACCTGATGGATTTGTTTGTGACTTTTACAAAACATTCAAAGCAGAATTGATGCCAATAATTCTCAAAATCTTCCCAAAAACAGAAGAGAAGGGAAAAATTTCAAATTCATTCTATTAGGTCAGCATCACCCTAATACCAAAGTCAGATAGCTATATCATGGAAAAAAAATTACAGACCAATATTCCTTTGGAAATTAGATGCAAAGAGCCTCAAAAAAAGACTGCCAAGTGAATCAAATTGCACGTCAAAAGAATTATAAAACATGATCAAGTGGAATTTATCCCAGGAATGCAAGGGTGTTTCAACAGAAGGAAATTAATTATTTCAGATTATTTAAATGAAATAATTTAAAAAAATCTAAACTGATGCAGAAAAAGCCTTTGACAAAATCCAGTGTCCTTTCTTTATAAAAATCACTCATATAATTAGGAATAGAAAGTTGTTTCCTCAACATGATAAAGAAAGTATATGAAAAACTCACAACTAACATGATTCACAATGGTGAAAGAATAATAACTTTCTTCCCTAGTTTATGCATAAGGAAAGAATGCACACTATCACCATTGTTTTTCAACATTGTGCTGAACATACTAGCCAGAGCTATTATAAGGGAAAATGAAATTTTTTAAAAAAATTGTACAAATTGGAAATAGGAATACAACTATATTTAAAGATGACATAATTCTATGCAAAAAATACCAAATAATCCATAAGAAAGCTATTATAGCTCATAAATGAATTCAGCAAAATGGAAGGGTATAAGATCAACACATAAAAATCAGTCATATTTCTATATACCCACAATGAATTATATGAAAATTAAATCAAGATGGATATCCTTTTTAAAAACAACTGAAATAAGAAAATATCTTGGAATAAATATATTCAAGGATGTATAGAAATTTTCTATAAAAAATATAAAACATTGTTGAAAGAAATTAAATAAGACCTAAATAAATGGAAAAATATTCTGTGCTCATGTAGTAGACTTAGTATCACTAAGATATCAACAGCCAAAGGAGTGCTGATGAAAAATAGCAGAAATCGTTTGGCTTTTATAAAGGGTATGTATTTGGGGTAGAAGCTTACAGTTACCAGGCCATAAAGTAAAAGTTAAGTCCCACACCCAACTCTGTGAGGGGTCTAACTTCCTAGTTTCCTCTCTTCCTGGGGCTTGATTCTCTCCAGGTTCAGCTGCTTGGTCTATCCACGAGGCCAGCTGTAGACTATCAGACAAACAGCTTGTTTCTCTTCCTGGGACCTTCTCTATTTCCTTCGGACCAATCTCCTCTGTGTGTTCACTTCCTGGGGCTCCAGCATTAAAACTCAGCATCAGAACTCCAACATTAAAAACTACTCCAACTCTACCCTTTGCCATGTCTTTTATCTTTGAGATCCCACCCACCAAGGGGCTGGTCTCAACACCCTACTGACATGGCCCAATGAAAGCCCTAATCACAACTTAATCATGTCCAGATGAACAGAGCAGTTTACAAGCATAATCCAATATCTATTTTTGGAATTCATAACTATATCAAACTGCCAAACTGCTACACTCCACCCTCTGAATTCCAAAAATATTTTACAATATTCAAAAAACCTAAAATCAGTAACAATGCAAGTACAAAATCATATCATAATCAGCTTAAAGAAATACAGATTCTCTTGAGGCAAAGTCCTATCTGCTGTAGAACTCTGAAACTTACAAAACCATTTAACTGCTTCCAATACGCTAATGGAAAGACAAAGGAAAAACATTTTCATTACCATAAGGAGAAATTAGAAGGTTAAACATGAGTTATGGGTCCTCTATAGTTCAGTAAAACTGCAGGCATCCTCCATTCGATTTCAAAGTCTGAGAGTCATTCTTAAGATGATGATTTCTGCTCCTTGGGGCCTCACAGGGATCTGCCCTTTCCACAGGCTTGCCCAATGGCTATTTTCTCAGTTCCACCCTCATCAAGCATCTGGGTGTCAACCAAGCTCTAAACCTCACCCTCCAAGAGCATTGATATGATTGCCACACATTATCCAATCCTTGAGTTAGAGTCTTAGCTCCACAGTACAATGAGGTGAAGACAACACTCCCCCTAACCTTTGACATACAGGCTCAACTTTCTCAGAGCAATGAGTTGACCACCTAACCTTCCCCAATCCATGGGGGCAGGCCCACCCCTCTCAGACCTATGGGGTGGTGACCCTAACCACCCTAATCCTTGAGGAAGGTGCTCCACCCTCTCTGCACCCTGGGGTGGCAAAACTCTCCCAGAACATTGGGTGGGAACATCCACCCTCTTCAACTGCTGGGGCAAACTTACCATCTCTGTACCTATGGATGGGGTTCCTCTCTTGGCCCAAGGTGATGTCTTAATTCCAGCTCTCAGCTTCCATGGTGTCCTTCTTAAAGCTCTTTTCCCTTCAATGTCTCCTTTCCATGTCCATTTTAGTCCAAGCTGACAGTGGTTTTGTTCATACAGGACTCTCAAAAAGGTTGTTGGTCCAAGAAGCAGGGGTCCAACCCATTAGACTGTAAGACTTTCCACAAGTTTTTCTGAGATAATTGCATCTTCAATCTTGATTTACATTTCCAAGTTCAGTTAAGTCCAAAATTGTGGCACTATCATCTCAGAGCTTGATTTCCAGAGACTTGGATGTTCTGAAATCAGTTTCTGTTTTCTTTGTGTCCAAAAGTTCAGTTCTCAGTGTATATCTTTTGTCTAGCATTTTGTTATAAGTTGCAAGGGGAAATCAAGCCACATTCTCTGAGTTTACTTCGGAAAGTTCTTCAGCTAAATGTTCAGGTTCATCATTTTCAAATTCTGTCTTCCATAAACATCAGGAGTTATTCTTGCTAAGTTCTCTGCAATTTAAAAACACATATCACCTTGCCTCCAGTTTCCAATAATAGTTTCATCATTTACTTCTAAGGCATCATAAAAAGTCCATTTAGCATCCATCTCACAATTGTTTCCTTCTCAGGCCTTATCAAAAAGAACTTTAGGCTCCATATTCCTACCAACAGTCTCTGCAAAGCAATCTAAGCCTTTTCCATCAAGCATCTCACAATTCCTCCAAAAAATACCCCTTACCCATTTATAAAACTGTTCCAACATTTTGGTAATTGCAAAAGCACTTCCCTACTCATCGGTACCAAATACTGTATTAGTCAGCCAAAGGGCTGCTGGTGCAAAATACCAGAAATTTGTTGGGTTTTATAAAGGGTATTTATTTGTGGTAGAAACTTACAGTTACCAGGCCATAAAGCATAAGTTTCTTCTTTCATTGAAATCCATTGCCACATGTAGGGGCAAATGGCTGCCGATGTCTGCCAAGAGTCCAGGCTTCTTGGGTTCCTCTCTTCCTGGGGCTCTGTTTCTTTCCAGGCTCAGCTGCTATGATCACTCCACAAGTCCAGCTATAGACTATCAGGCACATGGCTCTCTTCCCAGGGCCTTCTCTCTTTCCTCACCACCAAGATCCTGTGTGTGCTTGCTTCCCCAGCCTCCAGCATTGAAACTCAGCTTCAGAACTCCAAAACTCCAACATCAAAACTGCTCCAACTCTGTTCTTTGCCATGTCTTTTATCTTTGATACCCCACCCACAGAGGGGTGGGGCTCAACACCCTACTGACATGGCTGAATCAAATTCCTAATCATAACTTAATCATGCCCAGATGAACAGACCATTTTACATGCATAATCCAATATCTATTTTTGGAATTCATAACTATATCAAACTGCCAGACTGCTATAGTATCCAAAGCAATTTACATACTTAATGCAATGCCAATAAAATTCCAATTTGCAGAAATACATAGAAAATCTAATTATCAAATTTATATTGAAATGCAAGGAACCCAAAATAGCCAAAAACATTTTGAAAAATATCAAAGTTGGAGGACTCACACTTCCCAAACTCAAAATGTAATACAAAGCTACATTAATCAAAATATTGTGGTTCTAGCAAAAGGACAAATACATAGACTAATAGCATAGACTTGAGAGTGCAGAAATAAACCCATATATCTACATCCATTTGATTTTTGACATGGGAGACAAGTCCACTCAGTGTGTAAAGAACAGTCTCTTCAAACAAAGAGTGTTCAGAAAACTGGATATCCCCATAAAAATGAAGGAAAGTGGAATCCTACTTCACACCAGAAAAAAAAAAATGTATTCATAATAGATCAAAACCTAAAACAAAGTACAAAATCTCTAAAACTCTTGGAAGAAAACATGCAGAACCATCTTCAGGACCTTATATTAGGCAATGGATTCTTAATCTTATAACTAAAGCAGGAGCAGCAATGGAAAAATAACAGAATAACTGGACTTAAGAAAATTTTTTTAAAGTTTGTGTATTTAAATACATTATCATGAAAGTGAAAAGACAGTCACAAGAATGGGAGAAAATATTTGGCAACCATCTATCTGATAAGGGTTTAACACCCAGACTATATAAATAACACCTACTTATCAACACAAAAGGCAAAAAAACCTAGTTAAAGATGAATCTATCCAAAGGAGATGTACAAATAACCAATAAGTACACAATTAGCCATCAAGAAGATATAAATTAAAGACATATTGAAAGGAAAAAAAAAAAAACCCACATTGAGATACCACTTCACACACTCTAGAATAACTATTATTAAAACAACAAAAAATTTATATCACTGTCAAATTCTTTAACTTGCTAACTGTATCCAGATAGTTACTTAAGTGAATATCTTAGTTATTAGGACATGTGCTGGGAATGATATGGAGAAGGAGACCATCTTATATGTAAAATGATGCAGCTTCCATGGAAAACAGTTTGCCTTTCCTCAAAAAGTTAAACATGGAACTATCATATGAACCATCAATTAAAAGTCTAAGTTCATACCAAAAAAAAAAAAATCAAATGCATGGACTCAGATGGATATTTGTATAATAATGGTCATAGAAACATTATTCACTATAACCAAAATGTGGGCATAACCCAAATGACTGTCAAATGATGAAATGAAAAGCAAATGTAGTATATCTGTACAATGGAATATTATCTAGCCAAATGAATTTTGATGCATGCTACTACATGTATGAACCACGAAGACTTCATGTCAAATAAAATAAGTCTGACAGAAACACATATTTTCTGATTCCACTTATATGAACTAGCTAGAATATGCAAAGCCATGGAGACAGAAAATAGAATAGAGCTTGTAAGGGTTGCGTGAGAGGGAAAATGAGGAATTAATGCTTAATAGATGCAGAGTTTTTTGGGGTGTGATGGGAAAGTGTTGGTTATGGTTGAAGGTTGGGTTAGGGCAACATTGTGAGTAATCCCACTAAATGGTGTGCTTGGGAGTGATTGATATCAGAAAGTTTATAATTTATGTTTCTACATGAAAAAAAGAGTAACTAAAGAGATAATGATAATTGTATGCAATACATGATCCTGCATTATATCTAATAATAGAGGAGAAAAGACTCATAAGGCCATTAATAGGACATATGAAAAATTTAGAATATAGTCTGTAGGCTTTATATCGCTGTCAAATTCTTTAACTTGCTAACAGTATCCAGATAATTACTTAAGTGAATATCCTAGTTCTTAGGAAATGTACATGGAAGTATTAAGTGTTCAAGGAGATAGATCTATACAATCTTCTCTTGAATGTTTAGAAGATAGATGATGAGAGAGAGAAAGAGGGAGAGAATGATACAGCAAATTTTATAATATGTTAAAATTGGTGAACATGGGTATCTGGGATGGTGTGTTTGAGTTCTCTGTATAGGCTTTGTAGTAAGTGTACAACTGTCTTCTAAATTTGAATTTATTTCAAAATAAAGTGTATATGAATAAGTAGAATGGGACACTGGTAAAATATTTTGAAAATTTATAGGGGGCATGGTGCATTAGTATAATATTGAGAATCTTCAGAAAAAGATGGTGGAAATAGTGAAATATTCTGAAAGTCCCTATAAGGAATTGGGACCTTGTATAATATGTTAGAACTTCCATTAAGGATTAAGGGATATATTATAATATGGAAACATTCCTTAAGAGGAATATTATGATGGTAAAATATTGGAAAACTGTTGAAAATGGTTTTAATCCCACAATGTGAGGTACTTATGATGAGGAAATGGGATACTAGAATAATATTTTGAATGTTAAAAGGAACAGGGTTAGTTTATTTATTTATTTATTTATTTATTTTTAGGGTTAGTTTATATTACTGATAAATTCCCTATGAGTAGATGAAGTAATGTATAATAATATTGTGAAACATTTGGTGGAGAATGGGGACTATGGAATAATATTGTGAAATGTTTAATTAGAATTGCATCACTGCCAAAATATTGTGGGACTTACAATGAAGAATGTGGATACTGACATAATTTTTGGACATGTCCCATGTGGTAGGAGGAACTGATAAACTATTTAGAAAATTCTAATGAGGAATGGAAGTATTTTTATAGTTGGCAGGCATTCTAAGGAGGAAGAGGGAACTGATATAGTATTGGTATGCTTTCAATTAGGAATTGGAGCATTCATATAATATTGGGAAACTTTCGATGTGGAATGGGCCCTACTCATATAGTATTAAGAAACATCTTACAAGAAATGAGAGCACTGACATATAATAATGGGAAACTTCTAATATGGAATAGTCAATGGTATAATCTGCATATTTTCAGTGGGTAATTGAGGCACACACACACACACACATATTATTGGGAGACTTTTAATGTGGAATACACAGGTATTTTATTAAGAAACATTTTTTAAGGAAGTGGGGCACTGGTGTAATATTGGTGAACTTCCAGCGATGGATGGGGCACTGGTTTAGTAACAGAACACTTAGAGTGTGTAGCAGGGTAACTATTATAATATGTGGGGATTTCTAATACAACTTTGGAAATTCCTGGTATGAATGGGGGAATTGATGAATGATCTATCATAATTGTCTGATCTGATGAGTTATCAAGGCATTGCTATAATATTGGGAAAAGTCCTAACCCCTAGTCATCTGGATCTGACATTATTTGGAAATAAAATTTTGAAGCTATGATTAGCTAAAATTAAGCCAAACTGGATGAGAGAGAGCCCTAATGCACTATGACTTATGTCCCTATAAGAAGGAGAGAGGAGATACAGCACACACAGAGGGAAATGCTACATGATGACTGAGATAGGGGTTGAATGCTATAAGTCAAGGAAACCAAGGATTGGCAGCAAATCACCAAAACCTAGGAGCAGGTAAGACAGGATTCTACCTATATGGGTCTCAAAGAAATCACAGTCCAGCTGGAAACTTGATTTAGACTTCTAGCATACAGACCAGTGAAATGAGAAACTTCTCTTGGTTTATATTGTGTACTTTGTGGTACTTTCTTATGGCATTCCTAGGAAACTAAAAAAAAAAAAAAATCATTATTTAGAATTACATTTATTAAAATTTTAAAGTTATAAGTGATTTCTCTCAAAATTTTATTATAATTTTGCTGTTTTAGTATTTAACTACTTGTACAGCCTGTGTAACATATAGGCCATTTTATATCATCACATAACATGCAGAACTGTGTGGGAGAGATTGTAGACTACAATGTGAACTATGGTCCATGCTCAGTGGCAAAGCCCCAGGATGCATTTATCAATAGCAATGAATGTGCCACACTAATGAAAGATGTTTATGTAGAAGGGTGAGGGAGGTATGGGGAGTGGGGCATATGGGAATCCCTATAGCTTTTGTATAACACTTATGTAATGTAAGTATCTTTTAAAAAATAAAAAATAAAAAATATTTTAAAAATGTAGATGAAATAAAGATATTTTCAAGATTTAAAAAAAAATTATGGGAATCAAGTAACTTATTCCAAAAAACACTTGTCATTCTTTATGGTATGATTATATATTTTATATTTAACATGTCCTGGATATTGTAAGTATTATGGGAGACATATGAAATCTGATTCCTATCTTTAAATGATACAAAATTTAGTTGCACAGTTAAAAATAATATGCATAGAATTCAGGGAAGATGGAGGATTAGACACAGGACTCACTTCTTTCCCAGAAAAAGAGGTAGGAAACAGGCAGAAACTATCCAGCAAACTCTTCTATGGTGGGGGGGCACCAGTGGAAGGCTGGACACCACCTAGAAGAGAGTGTCAAAGGTCTGCGAGTAAAAGCTGCAGACCTTTGGAGCCCATCTCCCATCCTAAAATCAGACATTATTGAGTCCTCTGACCCTGTACCAGTGGCAATGGATGGAGGAGGTTGCAGGGCTATAACTCCCCAGGAAAGTGGAGAGAGGGGGACACAGCCTTTGACTGATTCAGTTTTTGGCCAACAAATTTGGTCTGCTGCATCCCACAGGACACTGGCTGTGTGGAGCTCTGCCATTGTTCTCCCTGGTAGCTGGAAGGGGACTAAAGAGATCCTACCTGTGCACCACCCTTCATACTGATGTGGACTGATTACTGATAACATAGGTGGGAATGGAATTATTTCCTCCCTGGGAAAATGGAGGGCCTTTATAGAGTCTTTACAACTTCCCTCCCCAAGACCCTTGGAAAATGGTCTGCAACACATTACTAGGTCCATGACCCTGATTTGAGCAACTAAACAGGGACAATCCTAAAGACCTAGAACAAGTTGAACCAAAAATCAAAGAACAGTGGTAACATAGCCAACCACCATTTAATCCCTCCTTAAGAGAGAGAAACTGAGCATCAAAATAATCTCACCATCATAATCAGATGACTAGACATCAGGAGAAAAGTACCATCTATGCTTAGAAAAATGAAGATGAGTCAGGCAAAGGAACAAATCAAAGCCCCAGATGAGACAAAGGATTTGAGATAACTAATGATATTCATCCAAATCCAAATCAAATCAAATAGTAGAAAGACCTGGCTAAAGAGATAAAGGACATCAAGAAAACACTGCGTTAGAATAAAAAAATTGAAAACTTGAATAGAAAAGTAACAGAGCCAATGGGAATGAAGGTCACAATAAGTGAGATTAAAAACACATGAGAGTGGAGCAGGTGTAGCTCAGCAGTTGAGCACATGCTTCGCATATAGAAGGTCCAGGATTTACTCCCTGGTACCTTCTAAAAAACAAAATAAAATATGAAAGTCATACAACACCAGATTTGAAATCATAGAAAAAATAATCAATGATGTAGAAAATAGAGCAGCTGAAATTGAAGAGAGAGAAGAACAGAGAGAGAAAAGGATGGGAAAAAAGTGAGTGAGGGATCAGAGAGTTAAATAGTAGCACAAAGCACAACAATATATATGTCATGGGAGATCCAGAAGAAAAGAAGGGATATGGGAGAGAAAGAGTATTTGAGGAAATAATGGCTGAAATTTTCCCAACTCTTATGAAATACATGAATTTACATGTCCAAGAAGCACAGCATAATCCAATCAGAATAAATCAGAATAAGCCTCAATACACCTACAACAAGGTGAAATTCCAAAGAAAAAGAGAAAATTCTGAAAGCTGCAAGGGATAAGCAAACTATCACATACAAGGGACAACTATAAAACAGTGCAGATTTCTCATCAGAAACCATGGAGGCAAGAAGACAGTAGTATGATATCATTAAGATGAGAAAAGAGAAAAATTGCCCATTGAGAATTCTTTATCTGGCAAAACTGTCCTTCAAATATGAAGGTGAATTTAAAATACTCACAAAGAAACAGAAACTAAGAGAGTTCTTAAACAAGAATTTGGCTCTGCAGGAAGTAGTAAAGGGAGTGCTGCAGCATGAGAATAAAAGACAGAGGAGAGTGTAGAAATAAAGAATATCAGAAAGTATAATTAAAAAGGTAAAAGAACAGTTGAAAATAAGATATAGCATATGAAAGCCAAATAATAAAATGGTGGAAGTAAATTAGGCATTTATAGTTATAATATTGAATGTGAATGAATTAAACTCTGCAATCAAAAGATATAGGCTGACAGAATGGATTAAAAAGCACAAGCTATCCAAATGCTGTCTACAAGAGTCTCACCTTAGATCCTGGGATACAAATATACTTAAAGATAAAGGCTAGAAAGAAATTTCACACAAACAGTAACCAAAAAAGAGCAGGAGTAGCTATACTAATATCAGACAAAACAGAATTTAAAGCAAAATAAGAGATACAGGATGCCATTATATATTTATAAAAAGGATAATCAACTAGGAAAGAGTAAAATTAAGAAATATCTATGCACCTAACCAAGGTGCCCGAAAACACAAAGCAAACTCTGGCAAAACTCAACAGAGAAATAGACATCTCTACAATAACGGTTTGAGACTTCAACATGCCACACAGATCAATAAATAAAACAACTAGAGAGAAGATCAACAAGGAAACAGAATTTGGACAAGATGATAAATGAGCTAGACCCATAAGTCATATACAAAATGTTGCACCCCAAATTAGCAGGTTATAAATACTTCCAATGTGCTCATGGATCTTTCTCCAGGAGAGAGCACATGTTGGGTCACAAAGGAGGTCTCAATGAATATAAAAACATTGAAATAAGACAAAGCACCTTCTCAGATCATAATGGAATGAAGGTGGAAATTAACAAATGTATGGTGGCTAAACAATACACATTTTTAAACAATCAGTTGGTCAAAGAAAAAATCATAAGATAAATTAGTAAATATCTCAAGGTGAATGAAAATGAGAACAAAACTTATGGGGTACAGTGAAAGTAGTGTTGAGAGAAAAATTTATAGCCCTATGCACCACCTTTATTAATAACAAAGAAAGAACTAAAATCAAAGTCTAACTGAACACTTGGAGGAGCTATTAAAAGAATAGCAAACCAATCCAAAGCAAGCAGAAGGAAAGAAATAATAAAGCTTAGAACAGAAATAAATGAAATTGAGAAAAAAAAAAACACAATAGAGGAAATTAGGGGAAAAAAACTGGTTCTTTGTGAAGATCAATAAAACTGACGAATTGTTACTAGACTAGCAAAGAAAAAAGAGAGAAGACATAAATAAAATCAGAAACAAAAGGGGGTACATTACTAATAACCCATCAGAAATAAAAAGGATCATAAGAATATACTATACAAAAATATTTGCCAACAAAGTAGACAACCTAGATGAAATAGACAAATTCATAGAAATGCTCAAAGAATCTATATTGATTCTACAAGAAATACAAGAACTCAACAAGCCAGTCACATTTAAAGAAATTGAAAAAGTCATAAAAAATCTCCCAAGAAAGAAAATTCCAAGACCAGATAGCTTCACGGGTGTATTCTACCAAGCATTTCAAGAAGAATTGACAGCAGTTCTGTTTAAACCCTTCCAAAAAATTAGAGCACAGAAAAAATTACCCAACACACTTTATAAGCCATCATCACCCTAATACCAAACCAAATACATATCGTATGAGAAAATAAAATTACAGACCATTCCCTCTATGAAACATACATGTAAAAATTCTGAATGAAATACTTGCACATAGTATTCAACAGCATATTAAAAGAATTAAACAACACAATCAAGTGGGTTATATTCCTGGTACACCAGGGTGTTCAACACAATAAAATCTATTAACATAATACAGAACATTAATAAATTGAAGGAAAAAAAAGACATGTCCACCTCAATTGTTGCAGAAAAGGCATTTGACAAAATCCAGCATTCTTTCTTGATGAAAAACACTTTGAAAGATAGGAATAGAAGGAAAGTTTCTCAGCATGATAAAGAGCTTATGCGAAAAACACACAACCATCATCATAGTCAATGGGGAAATGTCAAAAGCTTCCTTTCTAAGAACAGGAATAAGACAAGAATGGCCATTTTCACTACTGTTCTACTTTTACTCATCATTGTGCTAGAATTTCTAGCTAGAGTAATTGCACACACACACACAAATAAATAAATAAAAGGCATTTTCCAAATTGGAAAACGAGAAGGCATTTTTCAAATTTGAAAAGAAGTAAAACTCTCACTATTTACAGATGACATGATCTTATAATTCAAAAATTGTGAAAAACTTATGACAAAGCTAATATATGAATTCAGCAAAGTGGCAGAATACAAGGTCAACATACGAAAGTAAGTAGGGATTCTATACACTAATAATGAACAATCTGACAAGGAAATCAAGGGAAAATTTTGATTTACAATAGCAACATTAAGAGCCAAATTAGCAGGAATTAATTTAACCAGAGATGTAAATGACTTGTACTCTGAAAACTACAAAACACTGCGAAAAGAAATCAAAGGCATCTAAACAAATGGAAAGACATTTCATGCTCATGGACTGGAAGACTAAATATCATGAAGATGTCAATCCTACCCAAACTGTTTTATAGATCCAACACAATCCCAATCAAACTTCTAATAGCCTACTTTATATAAATAGAAAAGTCAATTACAAAAGTCATGTGGAAGGGAAAGGGGACCAGAAAAGCTAAAAGTCATCCTAAAAAAGAACAGAAAATTAGGAGGACTCACACTCCCTGACCTTGAAACAAATTACAAAGCTACAGTGGTCAAAACAGCAAGGTATTAGCAAAATGATAGACATTGATAAACGGAATAGAAAGGTGAGTTCAGAAATAGACCCAACATATCTCCACTGAACTGCTTTTTGATAAGCCTACCAAGTCCATTTTACTGTGAGAAAACAGTCTCTTCAACAAATTGTGCCAGGAGAAGTGAACATCCATTCTCAAAAGAATGAAAGAGAACCCCTATCTCCCTTCTTATAAAGAATCAACTCAAAATGAACCAAAGAGGTAAATATAAAAACCAGGAGCATAAAACAACTGGAAGACTTCCTGAAGATGTAGGAATGTATCTTCAACATCATGTGGTTGGTTGTGGTTGGGGGGGCTCTTAAAACTTATACTCAAAGAATGAACAATGAAAGGAAAAAATAGATAAACACTTTTGCACCTCAAAGGACTTTCTGAAGAAGGTGAAAATATTTGAAAATCACATATCCAACTCAAAAAAAAAGACCCAATTAAAAATGGGCAAGAGACTTGAATAGATATTTTTCCAAAGAAGAATTACAAAGGAAAAAAAAAAAAGTTCAACATCACAGCTGTTAGGGACATGAAAATCACAGCTAAAAGGAGATACCATTTCACACCTATTAGAATGGCCTCTGTGAACAAAACAGAAACCTACAAGTTTTGGAGAGGATATGGAGAGATAGGAATGCTTATTCACTCTTTGTGGGAATGTAGAATATTACAGCCACTGTGGAAGACTGTTGTTTCCTAAGGAAGTTATATAAAGATCTGCCATGTGACCTGTGAAGACCACTGTTATATACCCAGAAGTAAGCCCAGTTACACAAATAGACATGTGCACACCAATGTTTATAGTGTAATTATTCACAATTCCCAAAAGGAGGAGATAGACTATGTGTCCATGAGCCAATGAATGGATAAATAAAATGTGGTATATACATACAGTGGAATATTATTCAGCTATAAGAATATATTACATCATGCAGTATATGACAACATGGATGAACTTGGAGGACATTCTGTTGAGTGAGGCAAGCCAGACATAAAAGGACACATATTACATGATTTCACTATTATGAACTAAATACAATGAGTAAACTCATGGAATTAACTAGAATATAGGTCAACAAAAAATAGAATGAGTTTACAGAATGGAAAGCTGGGGATTAATCTGGGCAGAATTGGTAAAAAAATGTTTGCTTATAAATTTTTGGAAATTAATAGAAATGTTGAAAGCACATCATAGTGCTTGTAATTATTGCTAATATACTGTTATGATAGTGGTTTAAAAGGAAAGTCTAAGGTCCTGTATATCATTAGGAGCAAAGCTTAACAAAATGAAACTTGGGACTATATAGCATAGTAAATCCTCATTTGAAAAATGAGTATGGTTAGCAATGCATATATAAGAATGCTTTTTCTCAAAGAGAAAACATGTACATTAAAGTTATATCATATCAGTGTGATATTTAGGGAAAATACAAACAAAGCAAACTATGAACAGAAGTGTAGAATAATATATTAATAACCTTCCATCAGTTATTAAATAGTGAAATATTTTAAATCAAAAAAATTAGACAAAAAAATATTACATGTTTCTTGACTCCATCTATGCAAAATGCAAATAGAAATAAATTAGAGAGACATAAATAGATTAGAAGTTATGTATGGCAGGGGAAGTATAGAGAGATTGAGAGGTGACTACTAAGGGTTAGAGTTTTATTGTTTTTTTTTTTTCTTTTTCTTTTTTGGATATTTTGTGTTATTTCTGGAATAATGAAAACAGTCTGATATTGATTGAGGTGAGGAATGCACAACTCTGTGATTGTACCAAATATCACTGATTGTACACTTTGGATGCATTGTATGGTTTATGAATATGTGTCTATAAAATTGATAAATAAATATATATATATGAAATAACCAATGTAGGGGCAACCCCTCCCAAATAGTCAATTGTGTGATTCTGGTATTTGAAGCAATAGAATTTACATGCTGAGTGAATGTGTGTGGATTGAAGATGTTCTGAAATTTCATGTTGATGAGGACTACATTAAGCCATATCTAGAAGTAAATGAAATCCTTGGAAAACTGGAAGAGTTTAAACTGTCTTCTATAAGCAAACTAAAACCTAATTTGGAGAATTATTCATAACCCAAATTTCTCAATATGATTTCTAAAAATTATCAAAGACTAAGTAACGTAAGGAAGGAAGAAATTGGGCTGCAATCAATAGAGAACCACTGCTCTTCTACTCTGATTCAATAGAAAATATAAACATCAAAATCCCCTCAAACCTGTTACCACATGCATTCCATTTCTCAAATCTTCCCCAGAGGATCCAGTTATTGTTTCCATATAAGTTGTTTCTAAATTCATCTTATCATATTCTCTACAACTGTTAAACTCAGACTCCCTCCATGGATGAAATCTTGAAACAATATATAATTCAGCTTTCTAATCTAACATGAAGACTAGTCATTTATAATTTATAAACCAGAATTTTGGTTTTCTATAAAAATGCCAGAAATAGAACATATTTCATTTTTCCTTTTCATGTTTATTTTATGCATTCATCCATGCTTTTGCTCATCATTTATTCATTTATCAAATATTTTAACTGAATATTATGTGTTACCCTTCTGAATGCTGATGGTTCAAAAGTGAATAAGACAATTTCTTGAGTCTCAACTTCAAATATAATTGTGAGAGAGGCATAAAATGTGTAGAATGCCATCTATATGGAAAATGATAAAAATGTTTGTGTATATATGCTAATATAAGGACCTAAAGTAAGTGACAAATAATTAACTTGTAGCCATAAGAAATATAAAAATGGGTTTAAATCACTATTGAATGTTGAGTAATATAGTAAGATGAATAAAAAATAAGCAAAAACAAGGAGAAAATTGTACCTAGTCCATCACAAGTGGTTCTTGGTGGATTGATAATGTAATGCATGATGGGTTCTGATTGCAAATAAAGTTATAAAGAGGTCAAATGAAAGAGCCTTGCATGCATGTTAGGCAGGGCTATGACTAGTGTATAAGAATCTTTGATGTAAGTTAGAAAAAATGTTTACCTTTATGTGTTAAAAGTTTGAAAAGATACTCAACTGTGCAAGTGATTTCACAAAAGCCTCTCCAGTGCCCTAGTTTAGAGGCAATGACTGCTCTGTTATGTGGTGGTAGATTTAAACCTCTCTCAAATTCCTCTACAATGGTCAATGTAGAGGGCACACATGCTCAACCATAAGTGGTAGACCTAAGAATAGATTCATTCTAGGATTTCACATCCATGGATTTCTGTTTGTCAAATAATCCTGCACATTTATTATTCACTAAAAATGATCAGGGACCGAGTTCCATTCTCTCCAATATTGAAGGATACCTAGCTGCAGCTCTGAGCTACTGCATGATTACATACACATATACACCTCCATGCATAAATACATTCATGAATATGCATGTTTTCTCTGTGACTCAGTATACAGTTTTTAAAAAGTGCTGTTGACATTATTTGAAACTTTTTGGCTCTTTATTTTTCAAATATCTTTTGACTTTACATTTACTAGTGTCTCTGTGGATTAGTCATTAAGGGATTTACAATTCAAAATTTCCAGAAAGAGGAAACTTGATGTTTTTTCCCTGAGACAAAAATTTAACCCTGAGGGATCCCCAGATGATTTTAAAGCCTTGTTATTCTCAGTGAGACCTACCTCCAAGTGTGTGCTGTGGAATTGTCTTGGGATGATTTGGCAATAGCCTAATTCAGAAGTGATCTGGTCTGAGCAGTTCCTATGGAAACCCTATTCTCTTGGCTCAGAAGACAAATACTTTTGATTTTTCCTGAACTAAGAAATTTCTACTGTGCATGGGAGATATCTTGTAAAGCAAGGTGATAAATTATTACTGAAAAAGCTCAATGCTATGGAAAAGGAGAATGGAAACCTATTGGGACTATTTCTTAAATTATAATCTTTTGTTCTGAAATGAAGATGTCAATAGAACACTCTGGATCTGGGCTTCTGGGTTCTTAGCTATACCACATGAAATTATATAAGGACACACCGTAGGGTAGGCAAGGCAGTAGAGTTTACTGAGAAACAAGAAAATTAGAAATGAGATAAGTATACAACCTAAGACATGGACTTTAGACATGCTACAGGGTAAAATATGCAGCACACCTGGGGCCCCAGGTTAGACCTTTTTAAAACCTTTCCTCCCCTCTTCCCAATGTTCAGGAGGCACATCAGCTGTTTGCTGTTCTGATTGTTTGCCTTACAATCCCCACCTGTTAGCTTGCAGGGGCCCAATGAGAAGCCCTGTTTGGAGTTATCTGGGACTTCTCCTTGATCCCAGAAAGAGTTTCAAATGGGACCTCATGGCCAGGGTCTTGGCAGTCTTTCTGGCTTTGTTCTTCGGTAGCAGGCTTCCCCTCAGGGTGTTTCTGGCTGGTGTCTCATAGCCATCATCTCTGCAGGTTCTCAGCTGTGACTTGTCTTCCCTCTTCCCTATGCTAACCTGACTAAACTTCCCCCCCCCCAAGAGTATACACCCTTATTCTTAAGGGATATCTGAAGGGTCTTGGTCATTATTCTGTAGCAGCTTCCAGCTGGTTGGGCGGAGTAGGCCCTGCCTGAAAGAATGTAAAACCCCCTGGCTATTCTACTGAGGTTGAGGGAGAAAAAGTCCAGCACTATGGTTGGAACTGGATGAAATTCTGAATGGCAAATATCTTGTTCTGCAAGGTGTTGATTCTAGAAGAAATAAACTTAGAATTTAAGATACATGGTCCTATTAAAAGGATAAAGAAGCTGGTGGTAAGTAGACCCAAAAAGGGGCCAGTCATGACATACTGGACCAAGAGAGGGAGAAAGAACAGGTGCCTTCAGAGACTGGCTCCCCCCAAAGTTCATGGGAAAGAGCATTCTTCCTTGAGTTTTCTAATGCTGTTTGTTAAGGGTAGGGAGAGATTGCAGTAGACCTGCTGGGTAGGGAATAAACTGCCAACACAAGGTCCCATGGTGGTGGTTTTGCCTAGGATAGCTAGAAGTATGAAGAGAGGCACTTTCCTATACATAAACTCACAAAAACAGTATAGGCAACAATAAGAGATATATATGGCAAGCAAAATAAAGGCAGTATTTAGGAGAACCATTATTTTATCTTATAGGCACTATTACTAGCTACTTAGAAAATTAATTAAATTTATCAGGACTTTTATCTTGTTCAATATCCCTCCGCATATGATATAGATTAGAAGAGATATTATAATATTCATCAGGCATATAGGTACAGCACTTAATACTAATCTTTGAACTGCAGTTAATAGATATAAACTCCAGGTTTGCAATACCATACATTTTGTCTCTCCATGGGAACAGGTCATAATGCCACTTTTGTTTAAGTTCTACTAACATTACTCTGGTAATTACTGATCCACTTTTTATATACTTTATGCAGCCAGCATGCTGCAGCACTATTGATCCTAGACAGAGGCTCCAGTGTCACTATGAAACAGAGCATGTCTAGAAGCAATGTGCTTCTTAAATCTGGTCATGTTGAGCCACCACTAGCTCCTGCACAAGTCTGAAACTATAATATACTCTCCATGCACTTCAAGAGCATGTCCAGATATGGTAGATACTTTTATTGTTTTAGGAGTTGTAGTGACTGACCTAGCCAATAACGTAAATGGAGAGGCACCATGCAGGGTATTTGGGTGTGGTTTGAATGCACAAGACTGACAATCTGAAGTTTGTCTCTTTTAATTTTTTTACTCTTTCTAAACACTTCAAATTCAATGTATAACATATCAAATGAAGTTAACTATTTTAGTGCATGAATTTTTACTTTTACAGCTTTACCATGGTTATGTTAATTAACAAGTATTTTACTTTAGCAGCACAGGAAAAATTACTTTCTCCATTATTTTATGAAAACCTAAGATTCCCAACAGAATCAAGATTATCTTTCCTTACCACCACCTTAACATGCAATTTGAGGTGGGCTCTCACAGGTCTCTCCATTATGAAGTTACTTTTTATTATCAATCAATTTCTAATTAATAATTGCTTCCTGTTAAATATGCTAATTAAATTGCAATTAGCAACCAATGAAATTTACCTTTATCCATTTAAAAGTCTTGTCTCACATTCCACAGTCTGTTTTGTGAACACTAATCATTTTACTTTAGGAAAGATCTACCTTTCATTAAACACAAACTTTCAACTTCCATCACCTTAAAGATTTAATACAATGATGGTAATTTATTTTATTAGTATCCAATAAACCTAGGAAGATTACATTCAAGTTAAATAAAATTGAAACAATTATAGTTTATGCAATGAATGTTCTTTTCCCCCCTTCCTTCACAGGAGACTAAAGTCTCTTTTCTTTAATAAAATTCTATAATTGTGAATAACTTTAAAAGCATACTAACTTCTAGGTTTTAGAATATATTATAATTGTTTAATTTGTTTTAATCATAATATAGAGAAGATCTTTCCAAAGCTTTCAAGAACTTTTTTCTTTACTTATTGAAATTTGGTAATAGGATTATTAACCACCCTTATTTTAAGACTCTTAAAGGGTTTAAATTGGGAAATTGGAGGACAAACTATGATTCTTTATTCCCGTGCCTAGAAGATAGAATTTTAATCTTTCACAACTAGCCCTTCCCTCACAGCTCTTGCAAAGAGAAGGTCCTGGTGGCTGGGTAGGTCAAAGAGCTTAGGAAAAACAGTTTCCCTTTCCCAATACTTTCTATATTCAGATTTCTATATGACCTTCCCATCCTGCTTAGCCTCTCTAATTTGGTTAAATAAGAATTTACACTTATATATGTGTGTGTGTGTGTGTGTCTGTGCTTATTTAATTTTTAACAATTTGAATAGTGCTTTTTTAAGGTTCTTCATTGTTAATTTTATATTACCACCCCAATGTATGAAAATATACACTGAGCAAATAGGCAGATACAAAAAAATGAGTTAGACACAAACACACAACTCACTAAAGTTACTTATAATTTTCATTCTCTTAGTTTAACTGTAAAATAACATTATATTCAAAAGATCTCTTTGAAGGCTATTTCTAATTAATCTGCACCGTGGCCATGCAGTTTTGCACAAGAATTTCATTGCTTTAAGTTAATTGTCTTTTAAACAAATTGTTCCCAATGCTTTAAAATAAAATCTAAATCATTTTCCTTAATCAGTTCCCTTTACTTCAGAACACTGCTTATTTCCCATTTTGACTTTGACAGATATTGAATGAGCAACATTAATTTTAGTATATACTCACTGAGGTCATAGAAATCTCAAGGAAATTTTGTTTTGTCTTTTTCATGACCTGCTGCTTTCAGAATTCTTGATGCTCAAGGTGGGAGGTCTCCCACTCCCCAGCCCTGGGAGATAACAGGACTCAAGTTGCTGCTGGACTGGAAGAGCAGACATCTAACCCTGAGGGTCTAGAAACCCACCAGGCAGCAATATAGTCCACACCTGGATAATCATGAGATAAAGCAGGCTATTAATGATAGTGGAAGAATAGGAGACAGGGGTATCTCAAATTTACCTTGCCCTGAGCCATAGGGGGCAGGAGTTGCTATGCCATAAACAGGGGAGAATAGAGGAGTTATCATCACAATGGTGAGCAATTACACCCAAGGATGAGGTGAGTCCTGAAATAACCATAAGCAAAGGCAAACTCAGTTTAGAATTACCATCACAATAGTAAGTCTAGGGGAGAAGCTAAGTTCAAAATAACCATAATCAAGTTTAGTTCATTTTATAATTACCATTACTATAGCAAGCATGTGCAAGTGTGAGGCTAGACCTGATATAACCATAAACAAAGGTAAATTAGTCTAAGATTACAACACAATAATAGGTCTAGGTTAAATCCACCCAGTTATAACTATTTCAGATATTATCCTTCTGATGAATTATAATATAAAGTCATCTTTTAAAACAAAATGAGTGCTTTTAACTCAGCAACTAAAACAACTTTATTAATAAAATCTTTGATAAGTTTTCTGCTTTTCCAGCAGTTGAACCAATTCCACTTGTGAATTATACATCAAATCCAATTGCAAGAAAGTATTTGAATTTAAATACTCATTTTTAGGTTACTTTAACCATTATCCAATTTGTAACAAGTGAACTCCAAATCTGAGTTTCTAGGTATGAGCAGACTGACAAAGTTAAAGTAAGCACAATTAGAACAGAAGAGAGAATTTTAAACACTTAGCATAGGGAAAGGCCTAATGGAAACCATTCTCCAGGAACTTTTTAATCTTAATTGATGGCATATGAGGAGGTTCCTTTTTCTACAGTGGAGAGGTATAGTAAATGGCCTAGGTCTTGATTCCCCATTCACTCCCCTTATTAGGCACAACCAAGGCTAGAGAAGTCCAGAGTGGCAGGCTAGGCCCGATTAAAGTGGCTCCCATGTTAATTAAGAAATTAATGATCTTACTAGCCATGAGGCTCCACTTGGTTGATGGTTCATATGTAACCTCAGGCCCCTTTTGTGCTCCTCTGGGGCAAAGCCGTGGTGGTCTAGGTGGTGAGGCACCTTGGGAACAAGTACCTGCTGATGTGGAGCCTGGATTTGAGTAGCCCTGATGTGATGGTGACTTTAATGGTGGCAGCTAAAAGGTGAGCTTATCCTGGACACTGTGCCTGCCATGCCTTACCTTCTCCATCTTGTTGACATGGTCACAATTGTTTAAAACTGAGAAGGCTGATTCTAAAAGACAGTTAATGGAAATTTGGGGGCTCAGGGAAAATTTCCACATCTTTCTATAGATATCTGGCAGACTGGCTAGTAAAGTGAGTTCCTAGGATGATCTGTCCTTGCATAGAGTCAGGATCTACCAGAGAGTATTTTTTTTTTTTTATGATGTGAACTAGGTCAGCATATTTAATAAGGATGCCTAGTGCCTTAGCTAGGCACCACCCCATGGCAGCTCCTTTATGGCTGCTCTTTTTGTGTAGCCATAGGGCTGCTTCTTCATTACTGTTAGAGCAGGCTAATTTTAACTCTTGGTTCCAGGTGTCATAGAGAGTATTTTTATTGCCTCTACCAGCTTTCTTTGAAATAAAACTGGGTTTTTGTCCTGCCTCTGGGTAATTTCCTTGAGCTTACTAAAATTGACTGGTTTTGTTTTGAATTTCCTCATTCCTTTAAGAAGACATGACCACATTATCTTTGGCCCTAAGATCTGTCTGTCTCCTCCTTACCTCCTACAGAGGTTTAACTGAAATTCAGGGTCTCGTGCAGGGGGCACTCCTGGCCATACTGCAGCCATGTGGTGTGGCAGGGAAAGATTAGCTTTATCCTGTTTAGACCATCAGTATTCAGACTGCCCTGAATCCTGAGAAGACTCCCCAATGGGGAGTGTGCTGGAATTATAGAGAAGCTGAGCCCATTGTTCTAGGAAGAAATGAAAAAAAGTCTCCCAGCCAATTCAGCATCCCAGATCCTGGCCTGACTAAGTTTTTGCCCTAAAACTGAAGTGCCCAAGCCACTTAAGTCTTGGGGGACATTTGGAGTTGCTGCTCTGGTTCCCAGCATCCTGGAAATTGCAGAGACCATGGCACCAGTTGTCACTGGGGCAACCTAAGACTTGGGAGACATCTGGACATAGGTTCTGGACTGAAAGTGCCAAGTTGAATTTTTTTCCTAGAAGAGGTTCTGGCTTGAAACCTTTCTTTTGGCCTACTCTTGTAAAGGTCTTAGAATGATTGGCCCTTTGAGAGGTCACTGCCAGGGACCAAATTCTGAAGTTAAAACCAGACTTTGAGAAGCACATTAGAAGCCAAGGGTTGATTGTTCTTCAGCTCACAGGCAAACAGTCTCTGGGGCCCTGGAGGTAATGGAATAACAGGAATCTCTGGGCCTCCAGGGGTCTGAGTAGAGAACAAACCCCTGGGCTTGGCCAAGGGGGAGAGACTTGGGGGCCTCACTAATTAAACAAAAGAGGGTGCAACCAGGCTTTAATTAAAATCTCACCAGACTTGCTTGTGTTGGGGAGTGTTACTTGCCTCTTTGTTTCCTGGTTTGGCATGCCAAATAAATTGGTAGAATGCTATGGGACCTGGGCTTCTAGGTTCTTGGCTATGCCACATAAAAGAATTTAAGGACACATGACACAGTAGAAAAGGGAGTAAAGAGTTTATTAAGAAACACAAAACTAGAAATGAGATAAGTACACACACTGGAGACATGGGTTGTGGGCATTCTACAGGGTCAGACACGCAGCACACATGGCGCTCCAGGTTAGGCCTTTTAAAAACCTTGCCTCCCCTATTCCTAATGTTCAGGAGGGACCCTGGCTGTTTGCTGTTCTGATTGTTTACATTACAATCCCCACCTGTTGGCTCTCAGAGGCCCAACGAGCAGCCCTGTTTGGAGTTATCTGTGGCTTCCCCTTGACCGCAGAATAAGTTCCAAATGGGACTTCATGGTGAGGGTCATGGTGGGGTCTTTCTGGCTTTGTTTTTTAGTAGCAGCCTTCCCTTCAGGGGTTTCTGAGAAGGAATTCATGGCAATGATCTCTGACAAGTCTCAGCTGTGACTCATCTTCCCGCTTTCCCTATGCTAACCTGCCTCAACTCATAGTAGATGTCTGAGAATTCTTTGAAGGTTAGATTAGATGTTAGGGGAAGTTGTATAGTCTTGTAAAGTCTGACAATTTTTTTGAACATTACTTTAAATAATCCATAAAGAAGTTATATTAGTGATTTAATAATATATAAACTTGAGAAGGAAGTAAAACTGTACCAGGAAATTCCCAGTAGAAAAATCCTCTAACAATTGCGGATGGAAACCCAGGTGCCCACCCTGGTCTGAAAAGAACCAGCAGGTCATGCCCCAAAGATCAACCACTCCCCCTCCCTGCTGGAACGCTAATGGCAAACATCAGCTTCTGGAGCATTGCTTGCTTGCTTTGCTATAGAAATATGTATGATTAAAACAATCCTGCTTTTGGTTGCTATAGAAATATGTATGATGATTAACCAATCCTGCTTTTGGAGTGCGCAAAAAAGAATTGGCCATGCAGGAAGGATTTCTATAAGAATTGCAGTCACCGGATGTTAGGCACGGCTCTCACTAGGGAGTGCATTATTTGCATGAAGCATTCCACTTCATTTGGAAGCCCCAGCAAGATTGACCAGAGCTGCCCACACTGAGGCCACACTGAGGCTTCAGAGGAAGGCCTCTGAGAGACGTTCTTCAGCCCCGGTATGTCCTCAGTCTGGCCAGAAACTCCAGGGGAGATTAATTATTCAACCTAAGAAACTGCCAGTTCTGTTCTGCCTCAGTAAGTCTGGATCCAGGGGAGGCTGTTGGGCTGCCGGACACAGTGTTACTCCCATGGCCTGGCCACCGGGTGAGACGTCACTCGGGGCCTCAGAATAGGCTCAAGGTTTGTGTGTCTGTGTGTATAGCTGGCTGTCAGTCTGTAACGTTTCTGCTCAATTTTTGTTCCGTGCTTCTCTTGTTCATTGCTATGGGTCAATCCTCCTCTTGTCCTACCACACCCCTTGCCTGTTTTCTAAAGAACTTCCAGGAATTCAAGAAGGTCCAAGGTCAACCCAGGGACCCTCCAAACTCTCTGTGAATTAGAGTGGCCCAGCTTCAGTGTGGGCTGGCCGTCTGAAGGCACTATAGACCTCCCAACAGTCTACAACGTCCAGAGAGTCATCTATGGCAAACTTGGCCACGTGGACCAGATTCCTTACATTAATGTGTGGATAGATGTTCTTACAGACACTCCCAAGAAACTAAAAATTTGTCTTGCAGGACAAGGGAGCTTGGCCCAGCTGGAATCTCAACTACCATTAAGGTTCCCGTTAAGGACCCCAGTCCTTCAGTCCTACAGGACATGCCTGATGAACCCCCCCTTACCTACCTACCCCTCGGCCCCCTCCATCTGCTCCCTCTCCATCCACTCCTTCTCTTCCCCCTCTAACCCAATCACCCACAAATAGTCTCTACCCTCCACACCCTACACCCGCTGATACCTCTCTAAACAGCCCCCCCATACGTGAAGGGGTACCCAGTATCAGGCTTCTGCAGCTCCCTGCAACTTGCCTGACCCAGCTCCATTACTGTCCCTCCACCAAGCAGGTCCAGGTCTGGGTGACGACGGTCTCCCGTTCATGGTATATGCCCCCTTTTCATCTACAGACATGTATAACTGGAAAAATCAAAATCCGCCATTCTTGGAAAAACCCCAAGGCTTGATTTCTCTCCTAGAAACTATCTTCTTCACCCATAACCCCACCTGGGATGACTGTCAGCAATTATTACAGGTCCTATACACCTCAGAGGAGAGAGATCGTATCTGGAGGCAGGCTGTAAAAACCATCATGGTTTGAGACGGCTAACCTACTACTGAACTCTGGCTGAATAGAAACTGTTCCTCTCAACCAGACCAGACTGGAATTACAATCAGGATCAAGGTAAGGAGGCTCTCAAGAGGTTTTGCCAGACTCTCCTAGGTGGCCTTCGAGTGGCCAGAAAGCCGACAAATCTTTCTAAGGTGAGTGAAACCACCCAAGGGCCTAATGAGTCACCCTCTGCCTTTTTAGAATGCCTAATGGAGGCCTATAAAAATTACACCCCTACAAACCCTGAGGCACCTGAAAATCATAGGTCTATAAATATAGGATTTGTATCACAGTATGCTCCTGATATATGAAAGAAATTGCTAGAGGTTAGAGAAAGGCTAGAGGGGTTTGAAGGGAAGCTATTATCTGAACTAATGGAGATGGCACAGAAGGTATATAACAATAGGGAGGATGCCGATACTCTAAAAACCAAAAAGGTGGCAAAAGTCCTGCTGAGCACAATGACAACAGAGAGTGCTAGGACCTATTCCTCCCGTGGATGCTATGGGAACCAGAAAAACCAAGGTATTCAGACCAGGATTACAAAAAGACCAGTGCGCTTATTGCAAAGAAAAGGGACACTGGAAGAATGAATGTCCCCGACGCCAGGCAGACCCCAGCCCAGCCCTGCAGTTGCTAGACTGATGGGGCCAGGGGTCACCAGGCCCCTGGGAGCCCATGGTGAAACTAACAGTCGGGGGCAGCCCCGTTAACTTCCTGGTTGATACGGGGGCTACGGACTCCACACTAAAATTGGACCCTGGTCCCTTTGCAGCTGAACATACTTTGATTCAAGGAGCCACTGGGAAAATACACTCTTATCCCTGGACCACCTCCCGGACTATTAATCTTGGATCTGGGACCATTACCCACTCTTTCCTTGTTATGCCTAACTGTCCCTACCTCTTGCTGGGGTGAGACTTGCTTCAAAAATTAAAAGCCACCATCTCCTTCTGGGATGGTGAAATGAAACTAAAATTCAGTGCTCAGCCCCAGCCTCTCCTAGTAACCTGCCCCATCTCAGAAGAATATTTCCTAACAGGCCTTGGGACACTGCCAATGGCTAATCAGTGGCTGCCAGAGTTCCAGCGAGTCTGGGCTGAAACAAATCCCCCTAGGCTGGCTCGGCATCAAGGCCCTGTGGTGGTGCAACTACTCAGCCCATCTCTCCCCATCAGGGTACAGCAGTATGCAATCAGTCACAAGGCCAGGACCGGGATTGAAAAACACATCAACTGTCTACTCGATGCAGGTATTCTCGTTCCCTGCCAGTCCCCATGGAACACCCCCTTACTTCCTGTGCAAAAGCCAGGGAGTACAGACTATCAGCTGGTACAGGATCTTAGGGTAGTAAATAAGAGGGTTGAAACAATACACCCTACCGTCCCTAACCCATACATGCTTCTAAGCCAGCTCCCTCCAGAACATACCACCTACTCTGTCCTGGATCTAAAAGATGCATTCTTTTCCATACCATTGGCACCGGTTAGCCAACCCATCTTTGCTTTTGAGGACCCTCGGCCTGGGGGAAGTGGGCAACTACCCTGGACCAGACTTCCCCAAGGATTCAAAAACTCCCCCACCTTGTTTGGGGAGACTCTGGGGCAGGACTTGTCCCTCTTCAGGGAGCAGCATCCAGGTATTACCCTACTTCAATATGTAGATGACCTCCTTCTAGCCTCACCAGACTCAGACTCTTGCAAAGTGGCAACCCTCAGCCTACTTAAAGCATTGGCAGAAATGGGGTATCGTGTATCTGCCAAAAAGGCTCAGCTCTGCTCCCACTCCATAGCATATCTGGGCTACATCTTAGAAAAACGGGAGTGGTGACTTTCACTCAACAGGATACAAGCCATATTAGGCATCCCAGCACCGATCTCCAAACGACAGGTACACGAATTTCTTGGTACGGTGAGATATTGCAGGCTGTGGATCCCCGGATTCACAGAAATTGCTAAGCCCCTCTATGCTGCCACTGTGGGCAAGGGAAATAACTTTTTGTGGACCAAAGAGCAGCAAGAATTCTTTGAAAGTCTGAAGACAGCTCTGGTGAGTGCCCCCGCCCTCGGACTACCTGATTTGTCCAAACCCTTTCATCTATTCATTGATGAAAGTCAAGGGGTTAGCAAAGGAGTCTTAACCCAGTCCATTGGGTCTTGGTGCTGACCAGTAGCATACCTCTCAAAAAAGCTGGACTATGTAGCTGCTGAATGGCCCAACTGCCTAAGAGCTGTTGCGGCCACTCCCCTTTTAGTCAAGGAAGTCTGCAAGTTAACCTTTGGCCAAAATCTGGTGGTAACGGCCCCACATTCAGTGGAATCCCTCCTCCACAGTCCCCCGGACCGCTGGATATCTAATGCCAGCATCACGTAATACCAAGTTTTATTGTTGAACCCACCCTTTGTGGTATTCTAAAAAATGGAGGCCCTAAATCCGGCCACCCTGCTCCCTGACTCTAGTGCCCTGCCCCCCGGTGGCCCACGACTGCTTGCACTTGCTGGAAACCCTGATGGGGCTATGCCCAGACCTCACCTGTGTGCCTTTGCAGGAGGCTTCCCATAATCTCTATGTAGATGGCAGTAGCTTTGTTAAAGACAGAGTCCTTTATGTGGGAGCAGCAGTAGTGGAGCCACCCAAGACAATCTGGGCTCAATCCTTGAGCCATGGCACCTCCGCCCAGCGGGCCGAACTAATAGACCTTACCCAAGCACTAAGATGTGCAAAAAAGCTGAACTGTCAATATTTATATGAACAATCATTATGTTTTTGCTACAGCCCATGTACACGGTGCACTGTACCAAGAGCAAGGATTCCTAACATCTGGAGGAAAAGAAATTTAAAATGAGGCTGAAGTCTTAGCACTGTTAGAAGCCATTTGGTTCCCTAACCAAGTAGCCATTGTTCACTGCAAGGGACACCAGAAGGGAAACTCCCCACAGGCTGAAGGTAACCGTCTAGCAGATGAAGTCACGTAAACTGCTGCCTTCCTATCAGTCACCCCTGTCCAAATGCTTTCCACAGTCCCCAGCCAGGAGCCCCCTATAATGCACTACTCTCCAGAAGACATCAAGCGGGGGAAAATTTGGAGCTAAAATTTCCCCAAAAGGTTGGTTAGTCCTGCCTGATGGCAGAACATATCTACCTGAAACAGTGGGGAGACAATTGGTCAAAAGGCTGCATGACACCACATATATGGGTGGCACCAAATTAATAGAACTAACAAAAAGAGACTTTTATTTCTCAGGCTTGTCTAAAATCAGTAAAAGTATCACATCAAGATGCGAAGTCTGTGCAAAAGTAAATCAAAGAGGAGGTGTCCAAGTTCCAGTGGGACCTAGGCTCCACGGGATGGAACCAGAGGAGCACTGGGAAACAGACTATAGTGAGATAAAGTTGGGAAAATATGGATACAGGTATCTCCTGGTGCTTGTGGATATGTTTTCGGGATGGGTGGAAGCCTACCCGACTAAAAATAAAACAGCCATGGTAGTAGTTAAGAAGTTGATAGGAAAAATCATTCTGAGATTCAGGCTTCCTCTTAGAATAGGGTCAGATAATGGCCCAGCCTTCATAGCGCAGGTGACTCAACAATTGGCTAAAGCCCTGGGTATAAATTGGAAACTACACTGTGAATTTCAGCCCCAAAGTTTGGGACAGGTTGAAAGGATGAACCGCACCTTGAAAGAAAGCCTAACCAAGTTGGCTCTGAAGTCTGGTGAAAACTGGGTGAGTCTCCTTCCTTTTGCCCTCCTTAAAGCCAGATGTACCACCTACATGCAGGGCATTACACCCCACAAAATATTATTTGGCAGACCCCCACCCCTGTTGCCCAAGTTGGGGTTAGAAAAAATATCTGAATATGATAATCAATATCTTTTCTCTACTCTAAAGGTTGCTGGACCAGATTAGAAAAACGGTCAATCGGACAGTCCAAGAAGCCCATCTCCTTTGTTCAAGTACTAACCGTCCTTTATTTCAGGAGCAGCCTGGAGATCTGGTCTGTGTTCAAAAGCTCCAGGCTGAAACACTGGAGCCACAGTAGACCGGCCCATATGTGATGATCCTCACAAAACCCACTGCAGTAAATGTCGCAAGGAAAAGGCACTGGATACATGCGTCCCAGTTAAAAGCCGTCAGGCCCGGAACGGAGGACTCAAAAGTAGGAAAGTGGACAGTCATCAGGACAGAAAACCCTTTAAAAATCAAGATTCTCCGGATAAGTTACGACTAAGGGTGGGGAAGGAGGGGGGTATATAATAATGCCCTGGCAAATGAGTTTGCTGTCTCTCCTGGTTACTAGTGTTTGCGCTAGTAGTGGCTTTCAGTTAACCTTCTATTACTGGAGCATAACCAGAACCAAAGATGGGAAGGTTCTAAATGCTACTCAAACTACCAAGAAAAATCCTACCCTCTCTTTGGATTTATGTTCCCTCCTCAGAGAAGAATATCACATAAAGCCAAACAGCTCACATCCCTTTACAAACTCTTTTACAAGTTGGGGATGTGGAAACCAGAATTTAGAAAAAAGACTAGCTCAGGTTCAGTCCAATGTCTGCCCTGCAGATGGGCCCCCAGAATGTAATACTCAGGGACAGTACCACTGTGCCAAATGGGGTTGTGAAACCTTAGCCCCATGGACTTCCAAAGATGCTGCCATTAGCCTCAATAGGGAAGCAAGTCCCCAGAACCCAATTATAGGGTCCGGCAATGTCATCCACATCCATATCACTAAAGGGTTTGATGATGCCTGGGAGGGAGGTAAAACATGGGGCTTTTGGCTGTATGTAACTGGTTGAGACCCCAGAACTGAGTTCACTATCCAGCGAGGTATTCTTAAACCTCCTTCACCTAATCCGGTCAGCCCCAACCAGGACATTTTCCTTAAATCAGAACTGGAAACTCCACCTGAAAATAAATCAGAAAACCTAACCTTTCCCAACCAAACCCCCCCCCCCAGGGACCCCTTGTTGTCCATGTTGTCCTCTGTCTTCACCTTCCTAAACAATAGCCAAATAAATGCCACCAAAGATTGTTGGCTCTGCCTAAACTCCCAACCTCCTTATTACATTGGGATAGGGGCAAGTGGGAGCATTATTCCCAATGCATCACTGTATGTTTGAAAAAATATCAGTAGACGAAAGCCAGAAGCTGTGTAAGTGGGGTCATAAGTCAATTCTAACTCTGGGGGACCTACAAGGAAACGGCACCTGTTTTGCCCCCTTCTCAGCCAGAATCAATACAACTTTCCTAAGCCCTCACTGTTCATCAGTTATTTTCTCTAATGAAACTGATGAATCCTAAAGATCCTATTGGCACCTGGTTCACCTGTACCCAAGGAATCACCCCTTGTCTCTCGCCTCAAACCCTGTAACAATCTAAAACTGAAGAAAACTCAGTTTTGTCTGCATCCTAGTACACATTATCCCAAAGGTATACTGGTATTCAGGTGAAGGGGGCCGTGAGCATTTTAGAACCATAAGCCGATTTAAGTGAGTTCCCATTCTCATTCCCATTATAGTTGGCCTTGGGATTGGGGGTTCAGCAGCCTTAGGAACGGCCAGCAGCCCTGGTCACCGGTAAGGAAAACTTTAAAACCGTATCTACTCAGATTGACACAGATCTAAAGGAATTGGAAAAGTCAGTTAGTCACCTCAAAACATCCTTATCCTCTCTGGCCCAAATGGTTCTACAAAATAGGCGTGAGCTAAATCTATTATTCTTAAAACAGGGGGGACTATGTGTGGCCCTAGGTGAACCCTGCTGTTTCTAAGCTAACCACTTGGGAGTACTTAAAGAAAGTCTCTCATTACTTAGAAACAGGCTAAGGGAATGAGAAGAACTTAGGACCAAAAGTGCTAATTGGTACAAAAGCCTATTCTCATGGTTCCCATGGCTAACCACCTTAATCACTGCTGTTTCAGGACCACTTTCCTAGTCCTACTAGGATTTCTAGTAGGCCCTATTTTCATTAACTGCCTCACTTCCTACATCTGAAAAAGAATACAGGCAGTGAAGGTAATGGTATTACGGACTCATTACAATCCCTTGGCCACTGTTGCAGAGTCAATGGTTTGACTAATGCTATTACAGGAGTGGGGAATGAGAAGGAAGTAAAACAGTACCAGGAAATTCCCAGTAAAAAAATCCTCTAACAATTGCAGGTGGAAACCAGGTGCCCATCCGGATCTGAAAAGAACCAGCAGGTCATACCCCAAAGATCAACCACTCCCCCTCCCTGCTGGAACACTAAAGGCAAACATCAGCTTCTGGAACATTGCTTGCTTACTTTGCTATAGAAATATGTATGAATAAAACAATCCTGCTTTTGGTTGCTATAGAGATATGTATGATGATTAAACCAATCCTGCTTTTGGTGCCTGTGAAAAAGAATTGGCCACGCGGGAAGGATCTCTATAAAAACTGCAGTTACCGGATGTTAGGCGCGACTCTCACTAGGGAGTGCGCCCGGGCCGGTAATAAAAGTTTCATTGAAATTTTCTTCTGGGAGTCATTATTTGCATGAAGTGTTCCGCTTCAAACTCTTACTTTGGCCTTTTCACTTTCTGAAATTAACCCAGTGATTGGTTTGTCTAGTACTCACATTTCATCAGTTTCATTAATTCCCGCTCAATGGCCTTATAACTGCAGTTTATTCCGTCTATCCTCCTATATTAGCCAGGGTTCACTAAGGAAAGAGAACTAATAAGAGATAGCTGCAAATATTATGAAATTCTTATAAGAATTGTGTCACATGATTATGGGGATACATATTTCCAAATTTTAAGAGAGGCTTCAAATCAGGAATATGATGAAGGTCTTTGGTAAATTCTCCAGGAGAAGCTCACTGACTGAAGTACAGATGGAAATTCATACTTCAGACTGTTGAAATCCTCATTTCTCTTTTAAAGCCTTCTATAGATTGGATGAGACTTCTCTCACTGTTGAAGGCAATCTCCTAAGGTGATTGTAGGTATAATCAGTATGGATGATTTAAGTCCACAAAATGTCCTCACAGTAACAATGAGACCAGTGTTTTCTTGACCAAATAATTGTATACCATCATCTGGCCAAGTTGACACATGCATCTAAGCATCACACCTCCCTTAATAAATCAATCAAACTTTCTCCCTCTCTGCCCCTTTCCCTCTCTCTTTTTCTCTTCCCCCAATCCTCCTCTCACCCCCTGCCCTGAGTAACACTTAAGAAGGACCTTCAGTCATTCAGTAGTATACAATAATATCATTTTTATATATGTTAAATATTAGAGACATTGATTATCATTGATTCTTATTTGGAATTTATAAAAATATAAACCCATCTATATTTTTCAATTATGTAGCTTAATTTTCCTAGGAATGAAAGAATATATAAACTTTCCTAACTTCTTTTGTGTGAGAAGATTCTGCTTTAATGAGTGATGCATCTTACTATTTTGCTTCCTTTGCTCTCTTAAAAGAAGAGCTTCCCCACCCAGCATGGATAAAGACAATTGGACCAAGGTATAGAGATTATTCTTATTGGAATACTTACCACCAGAATCATTAGGAGCCTATTCTACACTTTCTATTGGCTTATTTGGTGACTGTCCTTAGAAACATCTTTATCATTACACTGATTCTTATGGATTATAGGCTCCACTCACCCATGTATTTTTTCCTTAACAATCTCTCTTTCAGTGAAGTATTAACTCTCACATATGTTGTTCCAAGATGATAACAGGTTTCCTGTTAGAGAAGAACATCTCAGTTAGTGAATGCTTTGCCCACTTTTATTTATACTTCTTCTCTGTATACCTGGAGTTCATCCTTTTTGAAATCATGATCACTATGTTGTGTTTTGTAGTCCCTTTCAGTTACCCATGATTATGACCAGCTTTAGCAATCTCCATAATGAGCCCCTGACTCCACTGTAAATTTCTTAACCAGAGTAACTCTATTTTGCTTTATTTCCTATACACTCTCCTCTGCATTTCTCTGCTTGTTATTTCATCTATCTCTGTTGAAATGTTTTCCATACATAGGGAGGAATAGAGGCAGCCATGGATTTCATTAACTGCTTATCCTTGCTTTCAACAAGAGAAACTAACTTTGCTTCTTTGTTTTCCTTTGGAAAAGTACAAGGAAGAAATATAAGACATCTGGCTTTGGTGATGTGAATATCACTGAATAAAATGCCTGCAGACAGTAAAGCTGCCCATCTAGAATCATATCAGTAAACTGTTTTAAGATAAGACAAACACAGTCTTTTAATGATCTGGAACATTTTGTAAAACAACAAAAGAACTATTAATGTTTAACCTAGAATAAGCATAAAAAATGAACTATACTGACTGTGCTGGGTGATGGGTCTAAGACCTTAGGACAAAATGGGACATCCTATTTCTTATCTTTAACCTTTATTCCATAATAGAAACAAACACTAAACCCTCATTTCTTTGTTATTAAGGAAATCCTCTTTTACTGATTTTCAATTTCTTCTAGTTAAATTGAATTCTGTAAGCTTGCTTTTGTCTTTTGATGCTAATTAATGAAACTTCAGTGTCTAATTTTAAAAATTCAAGTCTACTCTATTAACAAATGGAGCAAACTTTCTATGTTAACCCTTAATATTCCTCCATCTCTGTTAGTAGTTTCTGTTTTTTAACCCCTCTAGATATGGTCCATGTCCTTCTCTGCCATGATTTATTTCCTGGAATATGAACTACTTTGATTTCATAATTTGGGGTCCCTTTACTATGACTTACTTTTTGGTATGGATTAGTAGGCACTGGCTGAGTAAATTAGGTGAGAAGAGAGGGAAGTTAGAGCATTCATCCCCCTTGTTCCATTCTTGCTTAGGTGAGCTATGGCATTTCTATGCAAACTCTTAACTATCAGATAGACAAAATGACCAAACCAGTGGATGTTATTCAACTTCTCTTCACAGAAGCACTAGTGTTTGTTCAATGAGCACACTGATTTGCAGCTATGGGACAGTGATAACAGCCATGCATGTAATCAACAATAGTTTATTGCCCTGATAACAACTGAATACTTAACAAGCCCACAGCAAAGACAAATGTTTAGTCACTGAAATGGCTGCATTCTCTGACTATACCAGCCATCCTCAGATACAATGGTTTATTTTTACAGGACAATTAATCTCTATCATCTTTTGAAAATGAACAGGAAGTCATGACACACATTACCTTTGAAAAAGGAGCTAATTTTATGGTAATGAGAATGTGGCAATGGGCTCATGAATTCACAGTTATTTTCATTATCTGGGTCCTCCATAATTATTGTCTTTTTTACAATCTTGGAATTTGTAATATTTTATTCTTTCTCCCTGTCACTCATTTTGAGTGTATGCATGCTGTATGTTGTAGGTGAAATATTTAGGAGACAATTTGAGACAGAGCCTTTTATTTGGGAGAATACATTTTTGCTTTTTTTTTTTTCTTTCTTTTTAAGGCAGATAAGGTATTCTGAGTAACCTAATTGGATTGAGAATATCCAAAACTGTGCCTCATTCTTAGAAAGACAGTAATAGTTCTGTTTTATACTCAAGTCTAGAGTATAGCTATTTGGTCTCCATTTACCATTATGTATTTTATTGCCATCTTTGGTCCCTAAGCTTTTCATGTCAGCTGAAATGCTATACTGGTTTCTCATCAACTCCATTTCCTATTCCAGACAGGTGAATGCTTGAGGAACAAAGATCCCAATTCCATATCCAATTTCTTGGGTTTCTAGGTTCCAGATTTCATTACATTTTTTCCAAAAGCATTTTTCCTGGGTTTCCTTATGGCCACAAATTTGATCACATTTCTTTTCAATAATATTTTTGTTCTCTGAAAACATCAAGGGCATGTTTCTGGTATTCTGTCAAAACTTTGTTTTTGTTGGGAACATTTGACTGAATCATCTAAATCACAATTACTGGAGAACGTATTACCCCACCATCATTTTTTATTTCTACTACCTTGGCTACTCCCTTTCAGAATCACTTTGATGAGTCCTCCTTCTCTTCCCCAGTTCTAAATATGGGAATGTCCTACATTTCAATGTCTTTTGACATCTGTCTTCATCTAGTTTCTTTTCCAATGTAAGTTTGAATAGATTGGCTCAGAGGATTATATCTAATAAGTTTACAGTACTCACTATCTCTCCTTAAATGTAATTCATTCAATTATTGAAACCCTCCAAAATATTTCTCAACAACTTAGAAAATAATCTGAAAACCTAACAGTCTCTAAGAGTATATTTGATTCAACAGTGCTGCTTATTCCCAACCTGACCTATTTCTAATTTCCACATTTTTACCTCACTTTCATTGTTACAGTCTTTAAATAACAAGTTTATTTCTAATACAGGGACTTTGTACATCCTGATCATTCTGCTTAAAAGTATCCCTTACATATTCATATCCTCATTTTCTCTAGGTCTCCACTGAACTATGTCCAACTCAAAAATACTTTGCTTGACTGTTTTATCAAAATTGGTATTTTTTGTTATTGTTTATTTTAATCTGCTTTGTTTCACTTCATAGTACACATCATTATATGGTAATACAAGTATGATACATCTACACATTTATAAGGATTATTTTCCTGTAGAATATAAGAGTCATTAGTATTTTTTTTGTAAATTATCATTAATTTCTTTCCATTTCCTATAGCTGTACCTGGAGCAAATTAGATACTCAAAAATACTGTTTTGAAAAGGACTCCTACTCTCTGGTTCATTGGATTCACCCAGGACAATTAACAAGGAGATGATGATGGACAAATCCCATCCCAAGGAACAGAGAGTGTCTCCAACTGTGAGCAAGATAATTCCATCCATCTGCCCCATGGGGCCTCAACCTTCTTTTAATTAGAAACAGAGTGGTCATCACCATCATCAAATCCTCAAGATTAGGGAATGAACAATTTGCTAAAGTTTACTTATTATTATTCTATTATAGACATTATTATTCTAGTAATGGAAGAACATTTATCATTGTTATACAGGCAGTGGCCACCAGAGGTTCTAAGGGGAAGAGAGGGAAAAATAGGAGTAATATGGGGGCATTTCTGGGACATTGGATTTGTCCTGCATGACAGTGCAATGACAGACACAGGCCATTATATATTTTGTCATAACCTACAAAATTGTGGGGGACAAAATGTAAGCTATGGTGTATACTATAGTCCAAAGGTAGTAGCAATGCTTCAATATGTGTTCATCAATTGTAATAAATGTACCACACTAATGAAAGATGTTGTTAATGGGAAAATGTAGAAGGGTGGGACATATGGGAATCCCCTATATTTTCATGTAAAATTATGTAATCTAAAGCTTCTTTAAAAATAAAAAGTAAAAAATGAAAAAGAAAGGGAATGGATAAAAATAAAACACATTCAGTGTCTTTATTTCTAAATTAGAAAACAATTCTTCCAATAGACCATTCAAGTTTTTATAAACAATTAAACAATTGTTAATAGAGGCACAGCCTCAATCTCAATGTCTAATAAGTTGTCCAAGATCTGTGAAGACCATTGTGTTTCCTAAATCAACATTGTATTTCCTAATATCAACAGACTGGGTAAGAATGTCAACTGATCTCTTCCTAAGCTCACTTCCTTCCTTCCCCAAGAATAGAGTTGCTCATTGCTCTCTCTTTCCCACCCTCCCATGTTGCCTTGTGAATCATATAACATCCTCAGTATTTTGACTGTGCAAACAGGAAAACAAGGAACATGGACAGTTAATGGTTCATATGTTGGTTGACAAGGATGTAGAAAAATCCTTTGCATGTTAGTCAGTGAGGAGATGTCAGAAAAGAAGATGTTTCAGGAAGAATGAAGAGTAGAGTGGAAAAGGAAAAAGGAGACATGTTAAGTTACACGGAGTTTGAGTCTGTGCAAACATATGGCTCCCTCTTTAATTTGTATTCCTCAAGTTCACCTGTGTTTATATAATGTCATAAATAATAAATATTTCTTTGTTTTATATTATGTTTAGTGTCTTGTTTTTTGTTAATAAAGAAAGGCAGACTTTAGCTTGTGTATAGTGTGTAAGTTATTCTGCAAGTTATACAACCCAACTTTCTTCTGAACTGAACACAAACTAGTGAATTTAAAACAATGATTTTGTTAAAAATACATAAAGTAGATCACTGTAGATATTTGTCCATATAGGAGTCATAATCTCAAAATAAAGATTTTTCATAATATATGTTAAATGTTCAAAATGCTTGGTTTGAATCAACTGAATTATCTTCTGTAAAAGCATTGCTAGAAGTTTATAAGTTTCATGGTGTGGTGGGCTACTCATATTCTACTAAGTAATATTCAGTTGGTGAGAATAGTAAAAATAATGAAATTGTGTGTATTATTCCATTTTTATGATATGATGAGTTGTGTTCCTTTGGGACCAGAAATAGGGAAAAAAATCAATCTTTTGTCTTGGTTATTTGTTAACTATAAAATATTTTTTAAAATGTTCAATGTAGTGGAATGGAAATGAAATTATTTTCAACCATCATTTTTCTTCCTCTAATGTAAGTTAATTTATTTATCTGAACCCATGATAATAACATGTGATAAATCAAATATGGAGTATTGTATAATATTGTATGATATATTGAAATAATAATATGTATACTATTATTGGTGGGTACAATTTTCAGGTTTGAATTCAAAGTTTCCTATGTAATTTTTCTAAAACAAGTAATTAGATCACTCATGCCTTGATTTGAAGAAGTGTCACATACTTCACCAATGTGTTATTATTTTGAAACAAATATCTGTTCAATGAAATTTCACAAATAATTATTTAAATGCAATATACACTTGTCCTCAGAGTTGCCGTTCACATGTAAGCAAACTGATGCAATCTCAACATTTTTGTATAAAACCACTTTTATTATCTCCTTCCTCTAATCTAAATAGGCAACATTCAGTGGCCAAAATGGGACGTGGATCCAGCATTATCACCGAGCTGCTCCTGGTGGGATTTTCCTATCTCCCTCAAACTGAGATCCCCCTATTCTTCCTCTTCTCACTGGTCTACCTGGCAAATCTCCTCAGCAATGCAGCTGTCCTCTCTCTAGTGGTTCTCAATTCCTTTATCCAGACACCTATGTATTACTTCCTCTACCATTTGGCCTTTCTCAACATATTTTTTAGCACAATTGTAGTCCCCAAGATGCTCTTTAACTTCCTTGCTTTGAGGAAAGTTTTGTTTTATAACTTCTGCCTTGCCCAACCCTGCATCACCTTATTCCTCAAGGCAACTGAATGCTTTCTGCTTGCAGTGATGGCTGTGGATCGCTATGAGGTCATCTGTTACCCATTACAATACCTGCTTATCATGAGCTCCACTGTGTGTCTGGCCCTGGATCTGGGGGCCTGGATTGTTGGCTTCCTTGTCTCAGTGGTGACTCTACTTTGCAATCCTTCCACTCTGTGGTACTTAAGTTATTGACTATATTTTCTGTGAGTTGCCCATCATTCTTCACATGTTCTGTGATGATACTATGCTGATGGAGGCTATGATGATGGTAATATGTACTGGAGCAGTCTTATTCCCCTTCCTCCTAATTATTATCTCCTATATTTGCATCCTTGTGGCTGTAATGGGAATAAACTCCATGGAGGGCAAGAAAAAAGCTTTTTACACCTGTACATCCCACTTGATTGCTGTGACCATATATTATGGGACAGGATTGGTCAGGTTCATGAGACCCAAGTCACTCTACTCAGCAGAGGGAGATAAACTCATTTCTTTTTGCTATGCGATCATCTTCCTAATGCTGAATCCATTTATTTACAGCCTGAGGAACAAAGAAGTGAAAGGAGCTGTGGGAAGAGCCATGGGGAAAATACAAAAAGCCAAAAAATTCCACAGTAAAAACTTTAGAAATTAAAGACAATGTTTCTTACCTTGTGACTAGAATTTTGTATACAGTAGACTTTCATAAAGGTGCTTATAGCTGAAAAACAGACTTGGATAGATGAAAGATGTATTTTTATTTCCAATAAAATAACTATATTTCCAATAAAAGAATAACCATTTTTAAAATAAAAAAAGAAAAAAAAAAAGAAAAAACATGGTCATAACATTTTTATTAATGTCCCCAAGTATTTCCCATTCAGGTTTCTCCTCTCTACAAAAATAAAAATTATTGATATTAGTTGACAAAGTGTTAAATTATTGCCATGTCAGCTCATTAAAATACTTTGATAACTCAACCATCCTAATATTATTATGTTCTGCAGTCATTCTCTTTCCAATATTTTAATATTGATTTTTAATTCTTTTTAAAGAGCTCAAATTTTGATAAGGTTCCCATACTTAGTCCCCTAATCAGCTGTGAATATAGGGGATGTCAACCTGAAGATGTTAGTCTCAGCATTTTTGAGTGCTAAAATGACAGAAAGGCAACTAGAATTCTGAAATACATACATCTTACAGAAAGAAAATACATTGAAGTTACTAATGAGAATTTAGTACAGGTGTGGAACTCAGGTCTCATTTTTGGCATTTAATATAATTTATTTTATTTCCCTTTTTATGGTGAGTAGTTTTTACAAAGGTATTTTTTTAATTTAAAGAAAATCTTCTTAATTATTTAATCTTCACCTATGACCACATGGAAAGTAGGTTACATAAATGAATATTAATAATTATTTAATGAAATTAACTGTTTACTTATTTAAATATACTGGTTACAATGTAATTGGGAGCTGAGGTTTATCAAGGTATTCATATAGTAATGATTTTAATATTGATGAAATTAGAGGCAAGACACAGAGTTAATTCTGGGTTAGGCCAATTAGTAAGTGTATTGAGCAAATAACTTCACTTTACTATACTTCATTTTTGCAGCTGAAAACAATAAAAAAATTTTAATACATAATTGTTGAAAAAGTGAAACACATGAAATAGACCTGGAACATAGCAAAGGCTCAATAAATGCTAGATGCTTTCATATTCCAAATGCTATTTAAGTGAGAATAATGAATTTTGTGACAGGTTTTATATTTTCATGGAAAGAAAAAATATTTAGCAATTCCACTATATAAACAACTTTTAAGAACTGTCTTTGCTACTTTCTATTGATATTAATTTGCCCATAGAAACCATAATTCCTACTTCCATGTTCATGTGGTATACTCTTAGAATAATTTAGAGGAAATCACATTTCCTAAATATGGGGTAGACCCTCTAAATAACTCTCACTTAATATCTCCATTCCACCCATTGTCTACCAGTGCCTGGATGGATGAATGCAGATGGTTTCTATGTGGGAAACCTGTGATATCATTCAAAAAAATGTTAGGTCAATGTATTCAGGGATCTCAATGTGTTCCTCTGTCTTATAATTTTGTTATATTCTGATATTTGATTTCATATTAGAAAAAATAAAGAATGTAACATCCTTTTAGGATGGAGTGATGCAAAAGATGCCTAATTTGTAATAAATCAGCAAAATCTAGGTCTCCATTGCAACCTAGTACAAACATGCAGGAATGGTCTTCTATACCTCAATTTGTGTATTAATTTTTCAGTGGTTCTATCTTGTGACTTTTCTTAAAGGTACATTAACATTTTAATCCAAAGTTTTAACATCTTACGAATACAACATTATCAATGATATCATAGTTTGCTTGTGTAATCACTGCTGCAGCCATCTAAACCTGAAGAAATGGTTTGTAGGGGAAACAACATTGTGCGGGAAATCAGAAAGCCTGCAGCAAATTGGAACTCAACCCCCAATTTTTAAACATTTGTCACTCATTTTATTTACCATGAAACTAAGATTAGAATTCCTTGGTAACTGTAAATTAATTTTCTGTGATTGTAATTAATCTTTTTCTATTGCCTAACAGTCATAAAGCAATTTAATATTATTGTGGAGATTTCAGTAACAAACAAGTGAATCTAGAAGCAACATATAAGGCATAAAACCAATATATTTTTCAGTTATTGTTTAAAATTAATGAGATAGTCACACAACAGATCTTTAAATAGTATCAGGCAAATTAGTTATAAACCAGTATCTATGATCAAATGCAAATTGAATAGTATTACTGAATAAAATTATTCCAGGGAGTCACCCTCCTCCATTATATCCCATTTTCAATATTTAGCCACCTCTAAATGATGATTCCATAGAGCAAAAACTTTGTCTCTTTTCTAGCAATCCCCATTGGTTGTTACATTTCCAGACTGATATAAATAAGATAAAATATATTGGTTTAATTCAATTTATTATATTATCTCTTAAATAGCTTTGAGAAACAAATGATTTTGCTTTAAGAGTCTAACTCAATTGAGTAAATATCTGAGTAATTCAATCTCACTTTTGGTTGAACAATTTTTTTGCCCCATACTAAAAAATAACTGAAGACCGGTTATTGACAATATATGGATGTAGAGTATTTAAATTACTTTGCAAACAAGTCTATTACTGGAAACCATAAGAATACAAATAGCCATGAAAGTGCAATTAGGGGAAGACAAAATAGAGAGGAGTCAATTTTCTCTAAGGATTAATTATGGGAAAGTTTCTGCCCATGTAATTACAGCATAATCCTCCCAGCAGTTTAATGAGATCATAATAGCAAAGACATTTCTTCATTTTGGCTCAATGCATTCTCACGTGCACAAATGAAGGCAACATTTTTAGAGGTTTAAACTTGTGTCCTGGACTTCAAACACAGTTTGACTCTTCAGATGAATTAACTGGTTAAATAAGTGAAATGATTAAAGGTCCAGTAAGTTGTTCCCCACGAACATGGAAAAAGGGCAAGCTTGAGTGTACATGTTTGTACCAACTTGTGTGTGTTAAGTGTCAGTGCATATTTTGTGTGTGAACAATTGTGTGTGAACATATATCTAAATGAGGGAGACACCACATTTCAGTGGTGGGTGTATAAGGATGGGAGAAAAGTATAAGGCCAATATGGTGACCCATAATACAAGGGCTGAAAGCAACATTCCAAGTAAAGTCAAATTCAAATTACAGCAAAGATTTTATAATTTTTTGTCAGCATAATTGATTTTCAACATATATTAATAATTATGATTTGTGTTCATAATAATGGATCATGTATTGTGCCATCACTGGAGCAATTTAACTGTGAAAATTAAATGCATTATGGACATGAAGATTGCCTGTCCATATTCAACTTTGTTTGTAGATTAACTGTTGTGTTAAGTAGGTATTAAAGCAACTTCCCACTCAGCTCCTTAGCCAGAAGTGTTCAGCTAATGTGAACACAAAACCAGTGACATCCAGGTGCTCTAGAGAAAGAGGGAAGATATGAACAAATGAACCAGGTATGAGAATGCATGAAAGAAAGGAAGTTAGGAAATGAGGGAGGGAAGGAGGGAAGAAGGAAGGAAGGAAGGAAGGAAGGAAGGAAGGAAGGAAGGAAGGAAGGGAGGGAGGGAGGGAGGGAGGGAGGGAGGAAGGAAGGAAGGAAGGAAGGAAGGAAGGAAGGAAGGAAGGAAGG